>JBBYHM010048850.1:0-36480 GCA_038381775.1 Adansonia rubrostipa
TCTGTCAAGCATTTTATCTTTAAGAATTGTCCTCAATTTTGAATAAGGAATTTAATTACAAATAAGCTAATATTTATTGTTTCTCTAAACCTCTTATTAAATAAATTATGTACATTCAAAGTATATGCCTACAATACTATAGCCTAAATACATAATTTAATATTATATTTATTTGGTACTATTTAATAATTTTGTAATCTATGGAATCTAAATATTATCGTTTTTTCATAATCAACCTATAAACATTGCTTATAGTTGGCCTCACTTTACTTTTTGTCCAAAAACCATTTTCTCGCCTCTATATTTTTAAATAAATTTCTTAAAATATGAATAAATGCTCTTAAAAAAGAATTTGAAATGTTTTTTTTTTTTATAATGAAAACTTTGCAATATGTCATGAACTCATAATATATTTTAAATAAATAATAAACTAATCGTATATAAAAATTTCTTACGTTTTAGAATTCTTCTCAACGTGAATACTGAATTTAATGCTCATTCAAAAATTTCTTACAAATTTTATAAATTAGTATTCAGTATATTTTTAATATTTTAATTAGTTGAAAAAAATTCTATATTACAAATTTTTCCTTTTAGAATTTTCCATTTAAGTCAAATATAAAAGTTTATTTTATATTTTTCAGGAAAGAAGTCAAGGGAGACCACATATAATAATTCTTTATTTGACTTATTGAGATTTAATTATTGTGATTTATTACTCAATATTTAATTTTTTTCAAAAATTGTATTATGCCAATGATTTTTAAAAATTTTTATATTTTTGTAGTTTTCCATATCACAAACAAATTCATTTTATATGATACTTAAATTGATCTTTTAGTTTTCCTCATAATTTTTAAAAAGTTGTTTCGTTTTTTTATTTTGAATGAGCATATGAGTGCAAAATCCTATAGAAAAACAAATTAACTTATTAATTGGTGCATGCCTTCACGTAACATTTTTTGAATAAAAATTTATTCATCTACCAAATGAAAAAAGAAATTATAACTCCCTATATTATTTTTACATTTCATGCAATCAAAACTTGAGAAATTTTTTCATGCACTATCTCTATATGATATTACATTCCAAACTAAAAAAATCGAATGAACTATGACGAACTAAAAGAAACAAAACACTTTAAATAGGGGCCTGTCGCCAGTGGGATCTTAAAAGCAAATGACAATCTTCTGTACTCCCCCTTCTCATCCCATCGATTAGTTTTTGCTCTGGTTTAATTTGGTTTAGGCTTCACGAAATTTGCAACCCTACTTCTAAGCTCCTTGACCTTCCATTCCATACTTTTCATTAAAATCTTTGATGCTCTTGTACTCTTCTCTACTTCTAAGATCCTCAAAAAAGAAAAAAAGTTCAATTGCCTTCAAATCAAGATCCTTGGCTTGCAATTCAATGGTTGTGGTTGTTTGAGATCTTCATGGGCAATTACATGATCTTCTCTTTCTCCTCAAATATATTAGCTTTCCTACATAAAATCACATTTTTATCTTCAATGGGATTACTTTGAAAAAGGAGCTTGGAGAATTTTTAGCTCTTGAGAATTTCATTCGTAAAGGATACACATAACATAACAGTTTTCATTTACTTATAACAAAAATATGAAAGAAAAAGAAATGAATCCAAAATCTTTTACACTTAAAACACATTGAAATTTTAATAAAAAGTTTTAAAATGTGTAACAACAAAATATAAAAGAAAACAAACTAAACCTAATACTTTTAAAACACAAAAACTTTAATAACACCGCTTAACATGTCAAATAAATTCAAATTTCATAAACCAAAAAAGCACATTTTAAAATATCTAAATTATTTTCCCCTATTTAGTTAGGATGGTAGCTGAATATATAGATATTTAATCCTATTTATTATAATTGTAAGCTTAATAACTATCGAAAATATTTTCAAACTAAGTGAAAGGAATAAGGAATTAATTGATTAAATAAATCAATTAATAGTAAACTAGCACAAAAAATGTTATATAATAACTTTGGTTAAGTTTCAAAACTAAGAAAATTGATTTAAAGATCGATTAAAGAAGCTTTAAGGTTTATGAGATTTAGATCTTATAAGTTTTTAATGAAAATAAGCTTCTATTATAAATTACTTAGAGGAATTTGTATACTTGTGTAAAAGGACACAAATACCAGGTTTGAAATATATTCTGTTAAAGTTTACAAAGAAGAATTCAAATCCTATGAGTACGGTATTTGAATCACTTAGTTCAAATTTTGATAGGTTTCTTTGTAAAAAGTTAGTTTAACGTCAGTCATACCTTTTTATAGGTTGCTCTTTCATTTATGAAAGCTTGCCAATAGTTATTATTGAGTACCAAAAGATGAAAACTCATGGAAGACAGGTAGGTTGGATTAAACAATACA
Organism: Adansonia rubrostipa; assembly: GCA_038381775.1. NCBI lineage: Eukaryota > Viridiplantae > Streptophyta > Magnoliopsida > Malvales > Malvaceae > Adansonia > Adansonia rubrostipa. The sequence goes on from JBBYHM010048850.1 coordinate 2,399, forward strand.
GCCGAAGAGTCGCAATTCTTGATTGAGTCTCTTTAAATAAAGATCAAAATTTCCAACAAGATAATTCTAATAAAATAAATTATGAAAAGATACAACATTGTTCTTCATTTTCTATTTATTCTCAATAAAAGCAAATTTCTTGGAATTAGTTTATAGCAGAAAACTAAGTATAAGGAAGATGAATTTGCTGTACATTAAAAAGTGTTTAGTGGTTTTATTTCGTTAGTGCAAAGTGATTTCAAGCATTGGCTTCATTGTATCTTATGGTAATTTTAATAAACCCATTTTACATACCATATAGGTGGGGGCAAAATATGCCTCAAGAAAAGTGGCATTTGCAGCATGCCTTGAAGTTTTGAATTCTTTTATGCTTTGAATTTCCAATTTTACACCCACCAGAGTTCTTCCAAAAAGATTTTCTCCAACGATCTTAAGGCATAGACACTTTTTTTTTTTTAAATTTAGAAAGTCATAGTATTTTGAGACATATGGCTGCAAATTCTGGACATTGGAATGATTTGATGAAACAATTATCTTAGGTATATAAGCCTTGTTCTACCATCCATTGCTAATGATGCTAATCATTTTTTGTTTCGTCTCATCTTACCAAATACCTTATTACGTTATCACCCTACTTTCTTAAGGGGTGATTGCATAAAACACTAAGTACAAAGGGAAAAATGTTTTTCCATGGTGATTTTGATTTTTAAATCAAGGAAGATTAAAGGAAAAATAAAGGTTTTTGAAACCTAAACTGCTAGTAGAGCTCCTTACAAACAAAGTCTCTCCTTTTTTTAAGGTTTTTCGGATTACCTTTATGGATAATTGTCAGAGGTTGAACACTTGGATAGCTTTGGTTTACGTCAATCAAGCTTGGCGTATAAGTTCTTAAAGTTATGGAATCACTCTAAGACTTCTTTTGACTGAGGTGTGATAGATCTTGATTTATTCTTGATGTTCTTGTTTTCAAAAATTAGTCAAAAACCATGCAAGACAATTCAGTTTAATGAGTCTAAGTTTAGTCTATTTGATTCATTTTGTTGCTATCTTTATGAATTAAATTATAAATTTTTATATTCTGATTATTTACTATTATGAGACTTTCTACATTGCTTTCCTATCACTCTCAGGAAAAACAAGTCTTTTAGACTTAGTTTACTGTAGAAAACTAACAAAGATGATTTTGCCGCTTATTAATGAGTGTTTAGTAGTTTGATTTCACTAATGGAAAGTGATTTCAAATATTGGCTTCATTGTATCCTATAGCGATTTTGATAAACTCCTCTTGCATACCATATATGGTAGGGGCAAAATATGCCTAAAGGAAAATGGCATTTGCAGCATGCCTTGAAGTTTTATTCTATTATGTTTTAACTTTCCAATTTTATACCTACTAGAGTTCTTCCAACAAGATTTCTCCAAAAAAAACAATTGAAGACAAAAATTATAACATCCAAAAACAATTTAAAACAGAAAAATATAAATTAAATAATTATATGTTAATGAGTACTAAAAAGTAAAAAAAGAAATACACAAAAAAAAGGTAAAAAGAAGAAGAAAAACACTATTTTAACCCAATTTATTTCTATTCACTCTAATAAGGGTCCAAAATATTCTCTTAAAATACTACCTATGTTAAAAAAAAAATACCATTCTTGAAAAATTACCAACATATAATTGTTTTTCTGTCAAGATATATATTTTCACGTGGTGGATACCAACGTATCTAATATAAAAAGTCCTTAATTGAGTTGGCATTACATGTTGATACCAACTCAATTAGAAAACTAATAAAAAAACAAATTATTAAATAAAAATAGTGCACAATAATGGGGTCATATTAGTACTTTAATTTTTAAAAAAAATCAAGTTATCACTTTGTTGTTTCATTTAAAAAGCAATATGCATAGTTAAATAACTTCCTTCTTTCTTTCATTTATTTATTTATTTTTAACTTTTTACTTATTTTTTATTAATCATAAAGTGAATATGCCATAATCTAATATAAATATATAAAAAAAAAGCTCTCATTCCAAGAAATACTTCCAGTATTCATTATATATATATGTAATATATATACAAACACTATTATAAAAGAAATAATTAAGTTTGATACTACGAATCAAGTGATATCAATTTTCTAACTTATTTGATGAATTTACCCAAAAGAATTAAAATAAATTTATTATAAATATAAACTAAGGGTATGCCTTTTACTATTGTGTAATTCATGTAAATTTATTAACAAAAGATGTAGTTTTAACTTCCCACTCAACCACTATGTATTTTTGCAAGATTTTATATTGTTTCATCTCGAAGAAAATTTTATTTGCATTTCTATGTGTCATAAAATCTAGTATTTAGTATATCTATACTACTAATAAAAAGAGTTCTTAAGTTGATGTCATGAGTTAATCAGACAATAACTCAATCACTAAAATGACAAAAAATTATAAAACAAACTATGTATATTTTTAAGGTTATATCAGTAATTTACTTTTAAAAATAACATCATATTCCTTTATTAATCTACTTATTTTTTCACTTTCCAAAAAAATGTAACCTACAAAGCGGCAAGAGGTGAGCAAATAGGCAGCCGAATTAACCAAGTAAAATGATTTCACTTAGTTAGGCTTTAGTTTTAATTCGGTTAAATTATTCGGTTTAAACAATTTATTCGATTGGATTTTATTTTTTTCTAAACCAAAAAAATTGAATAAAATGATATTTAATTAATAATATTATTTTTATTAAACCCAAGCCCAACAATTTAACTAACCCAATCCAATCTAATCCAAAAATAAATTAACCCTACCCAACAACTTATAACCCAAACAAAAAATAAACCTATGACCCAAACAAATCAAAATCCATAACCCAAAAAAAAATGAAAACCTTAACCCATAATCTAAATTGAAATTGAAAACAAACTTTGCTTTCAGCCCTTGACATTTTGCAATTCAGCTTCAAGGTTGAAAAAAAAATAAAGAAAAACCCATTTATTTAACTGCGTCTCTGCCTCAATTTTTCTCTCTCCCTATTGTTGCAGCCCTCAAAATATGGATTTCTATTAAAATAATATTAAAATTTTGTTATTTATGGTTTTAGGCTTTATTGAGATTATTTACCAAAATAGGCTAATTTTTTAAATCTATTGAGAAATCACAATTTCAAATGCCGATTTCTCAACAGAAAATTTTAGTTAAGAAATTGCCAAATCAAATAGTAATTTCTCAACCTGTAGGTAGGAAATCGCCATTTGATTGGGTGATTTCTCAATTACAATCTCAAATCATCTAATCAAATGTCGATTGCTCAATGTAATTTATAAGAAATCAGCAAATAAAATGTCTATTTCTCAATGCAATTGCAAAATCGTTGCAAAATTGGACATATAGTTGGGAAATCGCCATTTCATCAGTGATTTCCCAACATTTTACCCTTTTTCTTTGTTTTTTATTGAAATTATAAGGGTCACATACCCAGGACCCTTATAATTGAGGCTTTTACAACCTTTGCAAAGGGATAGAACCCTTTGTCATATCCCTCTAAGGTCACGGGTATTTTTACCTGTGAGAGAGTTCTCTATAAAAGGAGCTCTCTCCCTCGATTCTATTTTGTAAAATGAAGGGAATAGTTTTACAAAGAGAATAGTTTCACAAAAAGAATAGAATTAAGTTAAGGTGTTGTTGAAGGTTAAGTAATTGAGTTAAAGCTTTTTCACAGGTATGATTTAATTTTATTCGTAAAAGTAACTTTTGATATGATTATATAAATTTTTTTGAAAGTAAGCTTTATTTTCATTTGCAAAAGTTTATTCATTTTGACTATAGTTAATTATACGTAATATTTATTTTAATTTGTATGTTTGATTTTTTAGATAATTCATCTTAAAATCATACAATTTAGTTTGATTTTATTAGTATTTTTGGTTAAAATATTAGGGTGTTATCAATTTTAATTATTAAATATAAATTATTTAATAATGTTGAAGTGATTTTTATTGTAATAAAGTTAATTTTTTGTTTACTTGATGATTGGAAGGAAGAAGTTGAATTTAACTTTGAAGCATTTAAATATTTTGAAGGTATGAAATTTTTTGTAGAAATTTAGTTTAATTTTTATTTTAAGGTTAGGTCATGATGAATTTAAATGAAAATTTTGTTGTAGGAAAATTTTTGATCAATTCAAAGGCATCATCATCATCATCATCGTCATCGTTATGAAGATTACAAGGGTATCATATATTATCAAGGATATTATCTGAGGTACTTAAATTTTGTTAATAATACATTTAAAACAATATGAATTATAAATTTTACAAGTAATGAATTAATGACTCTTTAAAGAGGATACTCGATTGGAAAAAATGATCACGGAAAGTATCTTTTGAACCACCGAATCCGTTAATTAAAGATTATTTAAGAAAAGTTGGATTTTACCATGCAGCCTTAGTTAACCAATGTCAATATGAGCATAACTAATACATGCATTGGTTGAAAGATGGAGGCCTGAGACGCATACATTTCATTTTCCATACAATGAATGCATAATTACATAGAGAATGTTGCACTTCAACTAGGTCTACCAATTGATGGCAGGGAAGTAATAGGGGGAAGCCTGTTACACTAGAAGGCTTTATTTGAAGAATTATTTAGTGTGATTCCTCTAGAAAACTTTTTTAGGGCTCAACTATCCAAATGACTTGGTTGACAGAAATGTTCTATTATTATATCCCTCAACATGCGACAAAATAATAACTAGAATGTGCTATTCGAGCATATATTTTACGCATCATTGGTGGAATGTTAATGAACCATAAATTTGGAAATTAGGTATATTTTGATTTATCTTTCACTTTTGGCAAATTTGAATGAAGTAGGAAAGTATAGTTAGGATTTCGCATATTTAGGGTTCTTGTATAAGGAACTTTATCGTGCAACAATTAGGGCGACACATGACATAGGTGGCTATCTAATGCTGCTGCAATCATGGGCATGTCACTGGCTTCCATTTCTTGCACCAATGGTTAGAGAAAATCATGTATATTGCCTTGTGTTAAGGTAAATAATATAAGTATTTAATTTATTCTTGAAGAATTTGTATTTGCATATGAGTTATTCATATTTTATATGTATTTGAATAGATGGTGCAATTCGAAGCAGTTTAGTCATACAACTACGGACGTCGAAAGCATTAGAATACGACTGGATTGTATGAGACATAATAGTGTAAATTTTGTAATAATTAACCTTAAGTACATGCATTTTTAAGCCAATGTATTGCATATTATCAGTAATATTTTTTGTCTATTTTTTCACAGTTTCTATGGAGGCCATATATTGCAAATGAAATTATAGAATGCCTCTCATCAAAAGCCTTCCAAAATAGACATATCTGGAGAGCAAACACAGCATTAATATGTTTTCAATTTGTGGAATGGCACCATTAATATGTTTTCAATTTGTGGAATGGCACCAGGTAGACAGGGTCTTATGCTAGTTTGGGATGCAACAAGCAATCCCCTAACCACCTGTGAACCTTGAAGAAGTTCACAGAATTAACATGTGCGGTAATCATGCAAAAACCTAGGCCGAAAGCATTCAACCTGGATTTAGCTTTGGAGAAAACATTCCATACCAATTGTTGAAGGTCCTGCAATTATGAACAACAATTTCACACCATCAGATGAATATATCAGATAGCCATTTATTTTTCCATCATCGGGGCTACAAGATGTGAGGAGTTTGTCACATGATCAAGGAACTTTAAATCTAGACCCTCCTATGGAGCTTTACAGGTGTAGTCAATGGCATGGAATTAGTCAGAGGACAAATCAACCTATTTTAGCACAAATTGATGATGCCAATGCACCTAGGATGTCCTTCAGTCGTCCTGAACCAAAGTGTGATCTTGAGGTATCATCCAGTCGTAGATATTCATTCAATCATTGTGGGAATGATAATGATAGGTGCTATCGCCGGAGCCACTCACCAATAGGTTAGATGCCAACCTTTTGACTTTTATGTCAGCTGTAACATATATATCTCGCATATATCGGTTTAAAACCCCTTTGGATAACGGTACCTTCCCTATTTTTAACCCACCAGATGTTACTTCCTCGAGTAATGGGTTAGGATTTTTTGATATGGCAGACATTAATAGGGCTATAAGCGAACATAGGGCTATAAGCCACTAAAGAAGAAGCACCGGTGATGGAAGTAAGAGCCCAAAGACGTCAAACCCGAGGCGTACATGGCAATGAAGATGAAAATGATGAACAAAAAATATTGCCACCATGTAATAGGAGAACCCTGCATTTTTGCTCAACACTGCGCGATAAAGCCCTCCGTGAATAGATACAAACTTGTATAAGACACTTGTGTTATACAGTTATATAGTTGTATAGTTTTACACTTATGTTATACAGTTATGCAATTATAAAATGTTATACAATGCTGTAAGTGTTATTAATTTGTATTATAAAAAAAATTTTATGTTTCTTATGTTGGAAGAGAATTAATAATAATTATTTTATTATTATTATTACAATGATATAATTTATGTTAGAATAATTGTAGAGGTTGCATGTTTAATGCATTATATCATTATTATTATATTACAATAATTAATGACTATATGTTGAAGATATATTATAATAATCATTATTATATTATAATAAATTCTAATAATATATGGTTATATTATCATTATATTATAAATATTAATTTCCTAGAGTAATTATATTATTTTTTATAATATGTGCTTCTATTATTTATGTTACAGAATAAATAAAAAATAACTTTAAATTATATTTCATTAAAAAAAATAACATTTACATCATGACATTGAAAGTGATAAATTTTAGATATATAAACAGTTAATTATACATAATATAATCATAAACAAAAACTGATAATCAATGATGCAAACTTTCCCCCTATGTACCGACTTCATAAAGACATTTTTTTTGACTATGGCCTTCATTCCTACATAGTCCACAATGCTTTGGTTGACTTCTCTCCTTAAGGTCCATTTCATTACAAATTCGACATGAGTTTGGTCGACCTTTGGGATCTTTCCATATTTATGGAGTAAGGCACAGTTATGGGCTATTATATTTCGGCCAATAAGCTTTATTCCCGACGGTTGGAACTTATGTCGATAAACATTGTCCACAGATAGCATGAAATCTATATGGACAAGAGCACAAGTAGAAACAACATATGAACATGGGTACCTATGTACCTGAAACTTCCCACATTCACACCACCTCTCATTAAGATTTACTTTGTATGTTGAAGCCACAACTTCCTCCTGGGGGTTTTCTAACTCCTCAACCAAGAAACATTAATTTGTTTGTGTAAACCCACGAACAAGGTGTGAGTTAGCTTTTCTTTAATTTTTGTGCATGGTATTTGTGACTATTTCACAATAATTATGCCCGGCTGCCATCATTTTAATCTGTTTGTTCCCTATCACCCTAAATAGTTTTGCTAATCTAATATATGTGGCTTTCACCAAAGCAGTTATGGGAAGATGATGAGTCCCCTTCAACATTGAATTTATACATTCAGCCAGGTTTGTCATCACATGTCCATATTGTCTCCCTTTATCATATGATTGTGCCAACTTTTCTCATGGAATCCTTTTGATCCAATCGGGTCACTTCTGCATTCTCCGCATGAAGATTTTCATATAGCCACTGAAAATAAGGTCATCACAACTCGTACACTACAAAATAAGATGATAATTTTTGGATTTATTAACAACTTATAGATAAACATTAAAATTGATAAGATTGTAAGAGAGTAAATAACCATAAATGTGATTACATACCCATATTAACAACTTGTCGATGCAACTTCATATTATTAAACCTTCTCATGAAATTAGCTACAATATGTTGAATGCAGTACATAAAATATGTACGCGAAGGTTTCCATGCACTACCTGAGTCTCTGGTCACAAATTTTATGGATTCGTGCTGATCAGATATTAAGCATATCCCAGGTTGTGTAACAACATATCAACATAAGTTGCTGAGAAAAATGACTATGCCTCATTTATCTCACCCTATACAATGGCAAAGGCAATTGGTACTATATTTTGATTGTGATCTTGTGCAACAGCTATTAGTAATGTTCCTTTGTATTTTTAATATAAGAATGTATTATCTACTTGGACAATAGGTTTACAAAAGGGAAAGCCTTCAATACAAGACTTGAATGTCCAAAAAAGTTGATGGAAAATACTCATACCTTGCACCATTCGATGACTATGGTATGGAGGTACAGTTTGTAATTCCACTATTATGCCAAGAACAAAATGTTGCATTATATCCAACTATTTTGGGAGATCATTGTATGATTTATCCTAATCTCCATATAGTCGAACAATTACCTTCTACTTTGCTATACATGCTTTCCTATAGGAGGTCATGTATCCATACCTATTCCGTATCTCGACAACCAAAACTGAAATGAAAATGGTCGGATTTGCTTGTACCAAGGATAAAGTGCGTGAACATATCATGTTGGAATCCAATTTCATGTGATATGGTGAAATATACCCAAATGCACAAGTATAAGGCCTATTATACTTTCTAATCTCCCATACTTGTGTCTTCTTCAATAATCTTGCCCTTATACTCCAGTTACAACCCGCGCCATACATTGTACACTGGCTGTGATATTTGATCAGGGAGGATTCTACTACTCTGTAATCTATAGAGTTCTTGATATTGTAGTGCTTTAGAGCAGAAACCACTACCTCTTTTGTTGCGAATTGCATCCCAACGCAGAGCTCACTACTAGATGGATTCCATCATGTCAAAAATATTTTAAAAATTCAACTACATACATTGCATCTAGATCGAGGGTGAGCATATGGAAAGGTGGCTCATATTGATGAAAAAGATCGCTAGCTCCACTATTAGATAACAAAAGCATTGATATCACCACTGATATCTGGGTCAGGATCATGGTTATCATCACTATCATCAGCTTTAATATACTCTTAGGGCTCACTCAAGTCACCAACATAATCACCATGGGCTCTATATGACACTTTAAGATTAGCAGCAGATGAACTTAGCCTTTAATATTCCATTTCAACACCTCTAATTGGAGAGTCTATCATCATAAAGTTATTTGGCTTATCATCTTCACTGCTAGGAACTGTTAGTGACATAGATGAATAATGAAAATTCATATAAATTATTCATCACCACTTGTGCATCTAGAGGAGGTTGACATTCAAGATTCTCAAATGGCCATGACATATGCGTATCTGCAGTAGGCATGTATAAAGCTTCAGCATCATGATGTACATCCTCAAGGTCCACATATAACTCAATTACACCGGCATTAGAAAATCATTGATGAACATTAAACATGCATCTGACATCACATCTTCAAGTGGGAACGTCTTATATCGAACGCATCCTTCTTTGATAGAAATAGAAAGCCCATACTTGATATCTGATACTCTGGTTCTACTTGTAGCTTTGATTTTTGTACCAATTTTTACCTTCAATTCCTCTATTGTAATGTTTTCCTCTATTGTAATGTTTTCATCAATGCTAATAGTTTTAGGACAGTCACTTTGAAAGGTAACGCCTTTTTCATTGTTGACAATTTTTCTATTAAAATAGATAAGTGCAACAAATTTATTACTCATGTTGGTAAGATGGAAAAAACTCTAACAAAATGCTAACAATTGAAGAATGAAAAAAAAAAAGAGGAAAATGAATAAACACTATCACTAAACTCAAAAAATAATAATAGCAGTTAAAAAGGAAAATAACAATAAAAATGATAATGATGAACTCATATTTATAATACAACATAGTCAACAAGATTTTTTCCCATCCAAAATGTCTAAATTTGTCCTATGCATTAGTCTAATCTTTGCAGTCTGACATTTACAATCTATGCATTAGTCTCATCAACTAAAGATGATATCAGAAGGAATCTGATTCTCATGCATTAGTCTTATCAACTTATTTCATATTAGAAGGAATCTGATTCCCATGCATTATTTTCATCAACTTATTTCACATCAGCAAAAATCACCTTTCTCATGCATTAGTCTCATCAACTTATTTTATATCAGAAAGAATCTAATTCCTATGTATTAGTCTTATCAACTTATTTCATATTAGAAGAAATCTGATTGCAAGCATTAGTCTCATTAATTTATTTCATATCATTAAAAATCTAATTATCTTGTATTAGGCTTATCAACTTATTTTATTTTAAAAAAAAATCTAATTTTCATACATTAGTCAGATCTTTTTAAATGTAAATAAAACCTAAACTGTGTCATGAAATACAAAATCGTTAGATGATTTAATGATTTCTCAATGCGGTAAAAGAATTCATGACCTAAAAAAACTTAGTTTGGAAATCACTTAATCAAATGATGATTTCTTAACATAGGTAGGAAATCACTTAATCAAATGATGATTTCCTACCTACATGTTAGGGAATCGCCATTTGATCAAGCGATTTCCCAACTATATATGATCAATTTGCAACCAAGTTTGCAATGTTGAGAGATTAGCACTTTATTTATTGATTTTTCATAAATTACATTGGAAATCGGCGTTGATTACATGATTTAAGATTGTTATTGAGAAATCGCCCAATCAAAAGGTAGCGGAGAATTAACCTGTAATGCAAGGTCTAGATCCATGACTCTAAGAACGATCATAAGGTTCTCTTGCCATGATTTGAAGTTGGTGCCATTAGCATAGGAATTGAGTTGATATTGGTAGTAATATTAGCAGGATTAATTGTTGCTAAATCAGAGAACAACAAAATAAACAAAAATAAAAACTCACTTAAGACTTAAAACAAAACCAAAAGAATAATAAATTCAAATAAAAGTAAACCCTATCTCAAGATAGCATACACTCCATTAATATTTTATCTCTGGACAAAAAATTAACTTGTAAGTGATAACTTGGTGTAGTAATAAAAATTTAGAATAAGAACATGTAAAATAGTAAATCTTCATTTGGGCTGATTTATTGTTCATATGTAAAACCGAATAATCATCACATGTTTATTACCACATACGCTCTTGCAATTATGTTAAACATTTACCTTCCGGCCGATCAATATTTACATGAGTTACATGCACACAACCATTTATATTTCAAAACAAATTAATTTCCATAAAAGAGGTCACTTTGGCAACATATTGCTTCAATTAATTCATCTCAATATATATATATATTTATATTTAATACCAATATTCAAATTTAAATTCCCAAAAATGCCTTTTTTATGGTCAAAGTCAATAAGAATAATCAACGATCAAAGTTAATGATCAACTAGGGTCCAAGGTAAATCCTGTTGAGCCTAGAACGAATGGCGTTAACCCAACCCGGATCTTTATCTAGCACCCAATGGACTTTCACCTTTTAGCCCAAAACTTAATGGGCTTATAAATCCCAATTAGACCTCCCTCTTGACTTTGCCTATATTTATTAACTGAGCATATTTTAGGCCTGCTTAACTAAATCCAAGTGGGCTCATACCCTTCAAAAATACCTAACAAGCTTAAAAATAACTAACCCTAATCCAATTTGACTTATTCTTTTTGCACGAAATAAGGGGAAAGTTATAGCACGTTTTCAACCTTTTTTTGTTGTATTCTTTTTTTTTTAATGTTCAACAAAAAAGGACATAAAACATGCATATGAATCCATGAATACGATGAGATTTTCTGGTCTTGTGATTCTTGATCTTTCAAATTAATATGTATGAATTTTAGGAAAAGATAACTCTCTTGTTTTGAATTATGGATGCCAAGAAAGAATCATACGTATAATTTAGGGACTATAACCCCTTTTATAACTACACACACTTTCATTATTTCTAATTTGGCCATCATAAATTAGAATTAGACATTAGGGTATCTATACATATAAGCCCATTGTTTGTGATGACTTAAGCCCATTTTAACTTTAAATGTTTGTTTGGTTCGGAGAATATATTATTACCTTTGGTAATACGATTTCCCCTTTGAAATCACATTCTTGTCAATTTTACATACATGCATCTGGTTTACCATCCTTTCATTGAAGATGAACAAGTTTGGTTGGCTAGGAATGCAACATTCTAGAAGCACCACATGACTAAAATACCCTTGCCTTTGTATAAGCCAACAACTTGTAATAAGTTGTAGTTTTCTTAATAATAATCATATATAATTTTTAATTTTAAAATATATAATTAGATTGATTCTTAATCCACAGTAGTATTTTTTTTCTTAATGCAATAACAATTTACTTTAATTATTGTAATAAAGAAAAATAATGGCAAAAGTAATAAACCCAAAAGGCAAAATAAACAAAAGAAAGAAGACCTAAAAATTCATTATAACAATAGAGAATATAAATTTCGAAACATGCAACCATTCATTAATCTAGTCATAACAAATAACCAATAATCCCTATTATACCGATGCCAAATATGTCTATTTCTAATGCCATGAAACCAACCATACATGGCCACTCGATTATAGAATAAATTAGTTTTGATAAATATGAACAAGGTCAATTGTTATGACAATAATAACTAAACAATTTCAAAGGATCATAGGTCCTCAACATGGACTGGTAATGGCATGGCATTATACACTCAAAGCCTACACAAAAATAACTATACCAAATGTAGACTGATGTATACCAAACAAAAATGCAGACCCTAAACAAATAACCTAAGAATACTTACCTTTCCACTACATTTCTGGGCCAAATTACTAGAACATTTAACCTTTTTGTCCGTCTTTTAAGCCTATCTGTGCTTATCTAAATATGTTTCAACTGCTTCCTTTATTACTAAGTTAGGTATAAGTTGGTCTTGATTAAGCGATTCACATGTGATTGGATCAAATTTATTAACTTGATTTCTAGTAAGTAAATGATTAATGTTAGTGTTGCAAAAAAAAAAAAGATACCTAACATATCTGATATTTCCAGAGCATGTCACTTTTTGAAGATGGCCAAGGATTACTGCTCACTCATAAGTAACTCCACTTGGAGTAATAGCAAGATCACAAAAAATATCAAGTGTGATTTTATAACACAAGTAGTTCAGCACCTAAAATTGTCTATCATGTCTCCAAAAGAATATAAAATGGCACATGCAATTGAAAATAGAAACAAAATATATACAATAAATAAGAAAACTAACTTTTACCTCACCGAGGATGGAAGTTTCACCATCCTCCCTAAACACTTGCCTTAGAGCCTCCAGTTGTTTCATATGGGAAATATTAGCTTATCTAGGAAACCTTCAGGTTAAGGATCATAAAGAAAATGCTTTTCTCTAAGAGTAGTTTCACAAGCCACCTTACAAAATAGAGGAAGGAATTACATGAAGCAAAAATAAACATTAGGAATAATCAGACCCTAAACCTTAATTTTAAACCCTATAATCACATAATCAAACCTTAAAACCTTTAATTTTAAAATTATAAACCATTATTTAAATCCTAACCTATAATTTTAAACCTTATAATCGCATAACAAACCCTAAAACCTTATATCAACTAGAAGCCACAAACCTAAATTTCAAAACCCATAATCCATGGTGCAAGTAGATGAAATAGATTTTCTTACCTTCATGACAGCTTCCTCACACGAGAGGTAGAGCAGAGATTGATTCAAACGGTGGAGCAATAGATGGAAGACTCAAATATGGGTTTAGTTTGAAGTGAAGATTGACTTGAGAGGTAGAGGAATTGAATATGGTTTGGAACAGAGCAAACACTAATTCGAGATGTAGACTAGTGGAGTAGTACATGGAAGACTCGATTATAGCATGTTTTATTTTATTAGGCTTCCTCACACAAACCTAAATTTCAACTAAAAGCCACAAACCTAAATTTCAAAACCCATAATCCATGGTGCAAGTAGATGCAATAGATTTTCTTACATCAATGGCAGCTTCCTCACATGAGAGGTAGAGCAGAGATTGATTCAAAAGGTGGAGCAATAGATGGAACACTCAAATATGGGTGTGGGTTCGAAGTGAAGACCGACTTGAAAAGTGAAGGAATTGAATATGGTTTGGAGCAGAGCAAACACTGATTCGAGAGGTAGACTAGTGGAGTAGTACATGGAAGACTCGATTATAGCATGTTTTATTTTATTAGGCTTCCTCACATAAACCTAAATTTCAACTAAAAGCCACAAACCTAAATTTCAAAACCCATAATGCATGGTGCAAGTAGATGCAATAGATTTTCTTACCTCAATGACAACTTCCTCCCATGAGAGGTAGAGCAAAGATTGATTCAAAAGGTGGAGCAATACATGGAACACTCAAATATGGGTTTGGTTCGAAGTGAAGACTGACTTGAAAGGTGGAGGAATTGAATATGGTTTAGAGTGGAGCAAACACTGATTCGAGAGGTAGACTAGTGGAGTAGTACATGGAAGACTCGATTATAGCATGTTTTATTTTATTAGGCTTGTTTGTTTTGTTTTTAAGGTTAACCTAATCAATAACATAAAATTTGAAAGCTAAAAAGGCCATAAATTTTGCATTCTGGGTGGACTGTTACATAATCTCAGAAAAAGGTGTTTATGACATTGCCCTCATATTACCGAATTTTGGTACTGTAGGCAATAATACATTACCGAGCTTGGGAAAAATTTTTGAACCAAACATGGTAATGTCATGATAGAATATTTTATTCCCCCAATAATGAAATATTCCCAGAGCTACACAGCCCATAAGCCTTATTAGATTACTTTGATTTGGGCCAAAAACTTTTATAATAGCGAATAACAAACAATTATTATTATCATTAATATATATATATATATATATACAAACGTCCAAATTTAAACATAAAAATCAATTATTAATGTATCAATATTTATATAAATATAAACCATATTAAATATAATTATAATACGATACAATACATAAATATAATATGAATACACGAATTATTATATTTATTTAAAATATAAAATCCTTATATTAGTGTGCTTATTATACTTTGAATTTGGTTCTTTGATATTCAAGTCTTCTTCGACTTTTATTCATCAATTGGCATTTTCCATCAACCAAGCATTTCAAAGTTCATTTGAACAAAATATTTTACTAATTAACAGAGAAAAAAAAGTAATGTTGGTTTTTTCTTTTTCTTTCTTTGTTTTCTTTTTTTTTTAGAAACTTCTATTTTACCCAAGTAACTTTTTTTCGAAGATTTCCACGGCCAACTTTTTTTATTAAAAATTGTGAAAAGTGGCAAATTTAATTAATATAATAAAAAATATATGATATCAAGATAGATGTCGAGATCCAAAGTAGACTATGAATTTAATAAAAGATAAAACTATAAATTTATCAATTTTATTATTTTTAAAATTTAAAATAACAATTATCCTAAAAATCATGATAACTTTTTTATTATCTTTCACTTAAATTACAATAGTTAATAAAAGATAAAATTACAAACATATCAATTTCATTATTTTTAAAATTTAGAATCATGATAAAACTTCTTGAATATGTAATTGGTGGCACATATAGAATTTTAATTCTACATCTTCATTTCCTTAAGAAGAATGACAGACATGATAGAAAACCCAAAATTGGTAAGCAATTAAGCACAATATATATTTAGGTTTTCATTTTTTTTTCAAATATTTCTTTTTTCATTTTTCTTTAACCGTCTAATTGGTTTTTATTACCATTTTATTCATTTATAATATATTTTTACAAATTTTTATCTTAATTTCAAGGTCAGAACTATTCTACCTTTATTTTTGTTCCTCTGACTATGTCTAATTGGCTTTCTATTTTGGTAATAGGATTGGCATATTTCTAAAAGAGTTGTGGGTCAATTTTGAATCATATAATGTGTTTCAATATACTAGTGATATTTTGATAGTTTTGTTATTGACGTGGAAAGTTACTCTTATGAAGAAACCAATAAATGAAGCAATTCAAAATTCAAGAATTACAGTGAGATTTCTTCTTTTTATTGTGGTATAATTTCAATGTGTTATACTCAAAACAATGCATTGTTATACCTCAAAACTCATGTTGGATGCTTATCTGAAATTTTCAAGTTTTTTACAAGAAGAAAAAAAAAAAGTTAAATATGTAATGAGTATTTCATGAATTTTTAAAGCAAAGCAAAAGCTTTTGAAGATAACACGTTTTTCACCTTTTATATGATTTTGTTATCATCTCACCATATTAAAAATGTTTTCATCGAGAATTCTTCTCTGCCTTTCTACTTACTTTTCGATCATTTTTATTTTTTAAATGGTTTTGATATTATTAGTTTATTTTTGTTGTTGCAGAACCCTTTCTTGCAAAAGGTCTCAGCAAGGTAACTATAAGATAGTTAATTCAAATTGTACTAAGTCTAATTCTTTAAATCCATGAAATCTTGATTTATGCTTGCAATCCATCGCAAAAATAATGAATTTTTCTTGGCAAAAGAATATATATTATGTAATAATATGATTTAAAATCATGTAAGGAAATCATTTTTTCCTTTTTGTCTTTCAGACTATATATTGTATTTTGTTATTGAAATGCTAAATTTAATATTTAAATAAGTTTGAATTTACCTTTTAACCATTTTGAAAGCTTAATTATAATTGAAGAATTATTAATATTTATCAATAATTTTATATTTATTTTTTAATCATTTTAAAAATTTAATTATAATTGAAAAAAATTAATTAGTCGACATTTAAATATATTTAAATAAAAGACTTATGCATTGCACGTGTCATAAATTAGTTTTGTATATTATATAAAGTTAGATAATCTTGATGGGCTTAAAAAAAAAAAAAACCTTTGATTTCAAAACAAACCAAACTAATCTACCTCAAGTCACCACATAGGAAGTATTCAAGCTGTTGGATTTCAGAAAAGCCCAACCATGTAGAAAGAGAAGGAAGAAGAAAAAAGCAAGCATATGGATTGGCATGACAATATTGTAATGATATGAAATTGGAAAAAAAATTGGAAAAAAAGGATTTGCCTAAGGGAAAGAGGAATTTACTTGGAGTTCTTTATTTTTTAAAAACAAATTTTTTTATTTAAATTAAGATAATAATTTCATACTAGAGTGTAAAAACTCATCAAGCAGGTTTAAGAGTATAACTTATATCACTTAAGTAAATTTTAAAAAATAAATAAATAAATAATAAATAAAACATGTATCATCCCACTAGTAGGCATAATAAACCCTTTGGGGCTTTCTAGGTATGTATTGCTCTGCTCACTCATTTCATTCCCTCGCTTAAAACAAAGTCTCACCTAGTGCATTAAATAATAATTTATTAAATTATTAGTTAAATTTTTAAAAAAATTATCAACAAATTTTAGAGTTGATACATCGTATAAATAAATATCTATAGTATTACAAGGTAAATTCTTACTTGGTAAACAATGTTGATGTAGAAGTTTATATGGATATCTCCGCTTTATCGACACATAAGATAAGCTTATACTTCATTAAATCTTTTGAAAATGCAATACGCAAATATCCCTTAATCATTACATTTCTTTAAACTCAAAAGATATTAATCAAAAGATAAATTTAAATGCTAAAGCAGGTTATTTATTTATTCCTTTAAAAAATTAAATTAAAAAATTATCAACTCTAGATTTTATTTTATTTTAAACCTACTTCAATCCAAAATCACTTACTATTATAAACTCAACAAACTATTCAATTCACTCAGTGCCAATAAATTTGGATTGTTTTTGTTGCTTCCTCAAACGATAAAATTTCAAATGAGTTGGATGAGTTTTTCTAGTCGTTTACTTGATAGTGTGAATAGTTAAGGTTGTAGAAGGAGATAATTCACAAAGATAAATTTAAAGGAGTTATATATTCTTTAAGAACTCTTTTTTACTTAGCTCATTAGCACTATAAAAAGGGGTCTCCACTAACTCCATTCAACACAATTCACAAGCTTGAAGAGAAGAAGCAGATTTTAAAGATTCAAGTCCTCTCAAAGTCTCAAGAAGTCTTCTCTTAAGAACGCGAAGAATACGGCTCTCGTTTTTCAAGAAGCTAATCTTTGATCCTGTTCCGGCAACAGAAAAGAGGCAAATTCAGTTTGTCAAGAACAAGTCTACAAGACCCTTAAAGCGGACCTCATCGATTCAAGATCAAGCATGAAGACCCTTGGATCAAAGTTTTATTAAAGAAAAGAATCAAAGGATTTCTTTTAAAGAATAACCAGAGATTGCAACTCAAGTCTGATAAATCAATTTGATTTATTTGTCTCCAAATTTTCTTTATCATATTTTTCAACACGAAATTTATTGTACAAATTTCTGGCGTGCTTGGTGGGACCATCTCTGCCTTTTATCCCTTTTCATAAAAATTTAAGTTATCAAGTTGCAATGGCTCCCAAGAAGAACCTTGTCAATAAACCAACTCTCAAACCTGCTCGTGCCGATCCTGTAGTCTACCCCACTTCATCAGCCAGCATTGATGTCACTACTCATCCTAATGGCACTAGGGCAAAGACTAAATCTTTTTCTGAACTTTATGATTAGACTTCTCTAGTGCTTAACCAAAATCCACTCTTTGAGACTTCTTTAAGTCAAGACTCAGAAGAAGTTCCTGTTGAACAACTTGATTCTGGATCAAGTCTAAATCACAAAAAATCATCCAAGCAGCAAGATAACTGCTTAGGTAGTAGCTTCAAAATATCTTCTTCTCCAAAATCAAACTTTGGAGTAATGACTGTAATGACAACTGGCACCACATCACTTGAAAAGCAAGTTGCAATTCTGGCAAAATCTGTCAAAATTCTTGCAGTAAGTATCAGAGAAAAAGATGAACAGATTGCCTTCTTGATGGATAGGATGGCTACTTTCACTGGAAAGAAATCAGTGGCCTCAGGTGAAAATAGTCAATCAAATCTTCAAAATGATGTTAAGAACTCTAACATTGAAGATGTTACGGAGTCAGAGCAAAAGATTAGTGAAGTGGTCATAACAAGTCAACTCAAAGATCTTATCAAAGAGGCTATCAAGGATCAAGTTGACAACGTCACTCAACCTTCATACACATATGCAATGCCATATTGTCCAAGGATTAATCATTTAAGGATACTTGAAAATTACCAACCTCCAAAGTTCCAATAGTTCGATGGAAAAGGAAATCCATGCCACCATGTTGTAAATTTCGTGGAGACTTGTAATAATGCTAAAACCTATAGAGATCTTATGGTAAAACAATTTGTTCGATCTTTGAAGGGTAATGCTTTTGACTGGTACATCGATCTTGAGCCTGAAACGATTGATAGCTAGGAACAACTTGAGCGAGAATTTCTTAATCGGTTCTACAGCACTCGTCACATCGTCAGCATAATTGAGCTCACTAGCTCATGCCAATGGAAGGATGAAATTGTAACAGATTACATCCATAGGTGGAGGAATTTGAGCTTTAACTATAAAAAACAAGACGGTATGAGTCATCTGCCCTTGACATATGCATACAAGGCAGGAAATGGGCTTGTGTTACATTTTTCAAGCATCAAACCTAAGACCTTTGAAGAGTTAGCTACTCGTGCTCATGACATAGAGCTAAGTATGTCATCTTTTGGAAATCAAGAGCCTCCTGTACAAGAGCCAAAAAAAGGCAAGAAAAAGCAATACACTCGAAAAAGGGACAAAACCTTTGCTAATAAAGGAGAGAGCAAACAATTCATGGATGTGGATACCTAGCCTCTTAAGATTCTTTTAATTCAAAACAAGTTCAAGAAGTAAAACTTGCACCTGCCAAAAACAGAGGCAAAGCTAAAATCACCTTGACAGAAAGGTAAGAAAAGAAATATTATTTCCCTGATTCTGATGTTACTAGCATATTAGACAAACTTTTGAAGACTAAGCTGATTCAGTTGCCAGACATGAAGCGGCCTGAAGCGCTAATAAGGTTGATGATCCCAACTATTGCAAATATCATCGATTAGTTAGTCAACCCATGGAAAAATGTTTCATCTTGAAAGATAAAATCATGGCACTTTATGAAGAAGGGAAGATTGAATTTGAAGAAGAAATAATGTCAGCAAACATGCCATCAATCACTATGGTTCCTTATTCTAATTTCTTGGATAAGACCATAAAGTTTGGCTCTTTTGATCCCATTAGACTCTTTTCAAACACAAGTATAATGGTAGAACTCTAAGCGAATGAGGGCAACCATCTGTTGTAAGAAGCAAAAGGGGAAAACAATGGCTGGACATTAGTCACACGTCGAAGAAGTAGAAAGTAAAATCTTCCAAAGCCTGTAAGGGTCCCTCTAAGTGCTAAGATAATCAGATGGTAATGTAAAGCTCCAAAGTCCTAAATGCCTCAAATAAAAACAAGTTCATCTAAGCATAAAAATTTGACTTGAAAAAGGTCACGAAGACTTGTCACTTTAAATGAATACGTGCCAATCCAATTTAGAAATAAAGATTTGCTCCCTATGACTTGTTACAATATTGATGGTAATGAAGAATTTGAAGATAAAGATAACTTAGATATAGTCGCTATTAGAACTAGAGATCATTCTTATGGCTCAAGCATTGGCTTCACAGATGAAGATCTACTGCTAGGATTAACTCCTCATAATCGACCATTATTTAGCATGGGATTTGCTTGTGAACAAAAGATCAATAAGATATTGGTGGATGATGGTTCCACAGTTAATATACTCCTTTTAAAGATACTGAAAGAATTAAGAGTTCCTTTAGATGAAATGATACAAAGTCGTCTAATGATTCAAGGATTCAACCAATAGGGCAAAGAGCTCTTGGAAAGCTTAAACTTCAATTTTCATTGGAGACATGGAGTCTCATCAACTTTTTCATGTGATTGATGCCAAAACAACATACAATTTGTTGTTAGTATGATCGTGGATACATCAAAATGGTGTGGTCTCCTCCACTCTTTATCACTATTTCAAGTATTACAGAAATGGTCAAGTCAAGACGATCATTGCTGATGCCAAACCATTTACTTCTACCAAGGCTCATTTTACAAATGCTAAGTTCTATGTGGAGGGCACTTTTATTAAAGAAGTAATGACTATTCCTGTGAAAGAATTAAAGCAAAAGGAAAAAAACGTTGTTCCTTCGATCGACGAGATAAAATCAGTCAAGGTTTAAAGAATTTAACTTTTCTTCTCACTAACCTGGAAGAATCAATAATTCTTAAACCTCCTTTGAAAGGTTATGTCAGGCCAGTTGAACAATCTTTCTTCGAACATCAAAATCTTTCTTCCCATTGAGCTAGAGGTTTTGATCCTAATGCCTATAAACTACTTGTTAAAGCTGGATATAAGCAAGAAGATGTTGTTAAGTTGATAGAAGAACATAGCAATACAAAGTCTCAAAGTCCAATCAAAGTTTCTTAAGTCTGGCAAAAGAAAACTGATCATGTCAAAATGTTCAGAAAGGGACTCGAATTTTCTCCATTAAAGTTGAAAATTTATAAACAAGATTCAACATATATAAATACGGAGGAAATTCTTGAGGAGCAAAAAGATTTAATAGAGCCATTGAGGCCTTCGGTGTTTAGTCATTGGGGAACACGTTTAACGCAGGTCTCAATGTTTGACCGTTTGAGTATTCAATTATCTTAAAGGTTAGTGTTTGAGTGGATAGGGCCAAAATCTAATGAAGCTTCTACAAGGAAGCCGATACCCATTCATGCAAGGCTTGGAAGTTTGAACTCTAAAAAAGATAACCATAGTCAAAAAAGAAAATTCTTAACCTTTAATGAATCAAGGGATTTTCATAGCAAAATTCCCTCTTGAATGGAAAAACAAAGCAAATGGAAAGTAACTACTGGTGAAGTCTTGAAGGCTAAAAAGCATACAATAGTGATAACTGAGCAGGATGTATCTTCAAACAAAAAAATCTTAAAGAAATAGAAATAGTCACTCTACATCATATATCCATAAAGGAAGCTAATTAAGAACCACAGGAAAAAGATATTCAAAAAGCTCCTGCATCACTTGAAAAAGGAAATCAAGCTATTATTGATGAGCTAAAAAAGGTTAAATTGGTACTTGTAAAGATCCACGTCCAATTTTTGTTAGTTTTTATTTGTTTCTAGAAGAAGAAAAAGCTTATCTTGACCTTCTGATTGAGTACGAGACGTCTTTGCTTAGACCTATAAAGAAATGCCAAGGCTGGATCCAAAAATAGCTGTGCGTCATCTAGGTGTTAAAAAGACTGTCAGACCTATCAAACAAGCTCAACAACATTTTTATCCTGATTTGATTCCTCAAATTGAAGCTGAAGTGAACATGCTCATTGAAGCTGGTTTTATTAGAGAAGTCAAATACCCTACTTGGATATCAAACATTGTCTCAGTAAGAAAGAAGAACGGTCAACTTTGAATTTGTGTGGATTTTTAGGATTTAGATAATGCTTGTCCAAAAGATAATTTCGCCCTTCCTCTAATTAAGATAATAGTGGATGCTACAACTGGTCATGAGGCTTTGTCTTTTATGGATGGGTCTTCTGGTTATAATCAGATTCGCATGGCTTCAAAGGATGAAAAACTTGCTACTTTTTGAACTCCAAAAGGGTTATATTGTTATAAAGTTATGCCTTTTGGATTAAAAAATGCGAGGGCTACATATCAAAGAGTAATGCAAAAAATCTTTGATGATATGCATCACAAAAACGTTGAGTGCTATATGGATGGCTTGGTTCTGAAGTCAAAAAAAAAGGGTCAATCATCTCACTGATCTTCGCCGAGTGTTTGAAAGATTACGCAGGTACCAATTAAAAATGAATCCACTAAAGTGCACTTTTAGCGTATCTTCGAGAAAGTTTCTAGGGTTTATTATGCGACATCATGGAATTAAGATTGATCAGTCAAAGATAGATGCGATCATGAAAATGCCAAAACCACGTAATCTCTATGAGATCAAAAGTCTGCAAAGAAGATTAGCATATATTTGACGCTTTATATCAAACTTGGCAGGTCGATGTCAACCATTCAATTGGTTGATAAAGAAAGATGTTCTTTTTGTTTGGGATGAAGCTTGTAGTAATGCTTTCAAAAGTATTATGATCTATTTGTTACGGTCGCCTGTTTTAAAAGGACCCATACCAGGAAAACCTTTGATCCTTTATATTGCTGCACAAGAACGTTCTTTAAGAGCATTGTTAGCATAAGAAAATGATTAAGGAAAAGAAAATGCACTCTACTATCTTAGTAGAACTTTTAATGGTGCTAAGTTAAATTATTCTCTTATTAAAAAGATTTGTTTGGCATCAATGTTCTTTGTTAAAAAGTTGAGGCATTATTTGCAAGCTCATACTATCCATTTAATATCCTGAGTAGATCCTCTTAAGTATCTCATATCCAAGGCTATACTTAGTGAAAGATTGATGAAATGGGCTCTCTTACTACAAGAGTTTGATATCATTTATGTTCCATAAAAAACTATTAAGGGACAAGCATTGGCTGATTTTCTAGCAAACCATCATATTCCAGATGATTAGGAATTCTCTGAAGATCTTCCCGACGAGGATTTTTTTTATCAAAATTCCTATGCCATAGAAATTATTCTTTGATGGAGCTGCACAGCAAGATGAAGCTGGAGCAGGTATTGTCTTTGTCACTCTAGAATGTGATGTATTGCCTTACGCATTCACTCTCACTAAAAATTGTTCCAATAATGTAGCAGAATACCAAGCTTTGATCATTGGATTGGAAATGGCAATTGATATGAAAGTCACCAAACTTAAAATGTATGGAAATTCTAAATTAGTCATCAACTAACTTCTTTCACTTTATAAAGTGAAGAAACCGGAGCTTTTACCATATGTCAACCATGTAAAAAAAACTTTTGGAATGGTTTGACAATATGAACTTAGAGCACAAGCAAATTCTCTAGCTAATTTAGCATTATCTCTTGTATTACTAAGTGTCAAAGTAAAGGTTCCTTTGTGTAAACGATGGGTCTTGCCATCAATTACTATCTCTAAAAAAGAGGATATATAATCCAACACTGTTTTAGTTTGTGAAATTGAAAAAAAAGATTGGAGACAATTGTTAGTCGATTATTTAAAGTATGATAAATTACCCAATGATCCAAAGCATAAAACAGAAGTAAAATGTTAAGCTCCTCGATTTATTTACTTTAAGGGTACCCTTTACCATTGTTCTTTTGCTAGAGTCTTTCTTCGATGTTTAGGAAAAGATGAAGCATACAAAGCTCTACAAGAAGCTCATTCCGGATTTTGTGGTGCACATTAAACTGGAGCTAAGTTGCACTTTCAAATCAAAAGATTGGGATAGTATTGGCCTATAATGGTAAAAGACAGCATGGACTGTGCCAAGAAGTGTCAAGCTTGTAAGTTTCATGCTAAATTTATCCATCAACCTCCTAAGCCATTGCATCCAATAGTCATATCTTGGCCATTTGATGGTTGGGGACTTGACTTGGTAGGGCAATTACCTAAGAGTTCAATGGGGCATGTGTATATACTTGCAGCTACAGATTATTTTTAAAAGTGGGCAAAAGCGGCACCTCGGAAAGAAGTGAAGAAAGAAAATGTTGCAACTTCCATTCGTACTAATATCATTTATCAGTATGGCATACCACAATACATCATGACTGATAATGGGAAGTAGTTTGACATGAGCAAATTATGTGCATAATTTGACTTCAAGCAATATCACTCTTTAATGTACCATCCTTCAGCAAATGGATTAGCAGAAGCTTTTAACAAGACTTTATGCAATCTTCTTAAGAAAGTTATTAATCGTTCAAAGAAAGAATGGCATGAAAGGATAGGAGAAGCTTTGTGGGCGTATCATACTATATATCACACACCAACTCAAGCTACTCCATATTTGCTTATTTATTGTGTAAAAGTTGTTCTACTGCTTGAGCAGCAAATTCCATCATTAAGGATTGCAATTCAAGAAAGTATTGCTGATAAAGACAATGTGCGCCTACACTTGCATAACAAAAGATTGGAAGCACAACAACGCTTGGAGTGCTATCAAGCTTGATTGTCTAAAGCTTTTAACAAGAAAGTTAAGCCATAGTCATTTCAAGTTGGAGACTTAGTCTTTGATGTGAGAAAACCTATAAATACCATACATCACATGGGTAATAAGTTTCTTTCGAAATGGGATAGACCATATGTTGTTCGAGAAGTCTATACCAATGGTGCATACAAGACTGTTGATCAAGATGGTGCTAATGTTGGATTAATCAATGGTAAGTCTTTAAAGTGGTACTATGCTTAAAACATGATGCTACTAGGCACGAGCTTAAACTGTTCTTCCAAAAAATGTTGGTCATAAGCATGACCTTAAACTGTTCTTCTAAAAAATATTGCTCCTAAGCACGAACTTAAACTACACATTCAAAAAAAAAGAGAGAGAGAGAAAATGCTCACTAAGTTGAAAATCCCTTATAGGACAACTTAAGAAAAAGTTAGAGTACAAAAAAAATAAATAAAATATATGAACTACATTATGACTTGATACTTTAAAGGTACGTAGGCAGCTTGGTTTCATTGCCAAGTTCAGTTAACAACAAAAAAAATGTTCAAGTTGGTTTCTACATACTGAATATGGGTTCATCGGTAAAGAGAGGTGATCCATTTTAATGTCTTCGTCTTCCTTGAAAAGAATGATAAGATAAGGGACAACTTAAAAAAAACGTTAGAGCACAAAAAAAATAAATAAAATATATGAACTACATTATGACTTGATCCTTTAAAGGTCCTAGGTAGCTTGGTTTCATTACCAAGTTCAGTTAACAACAAAAAAAAAATTTCAAGTTAGTTTATACTTACTGAATATGGGTTCATCGGCAAAGAGAGGTGATCCATTTTAATGTCTTCATCTTCCTTGAAAAGAATGACAAGATAATCTTGGCAATCTTTGAAATATAATATGATGACTCTACAAAAGAATAAAAGTTTGAAGAACTAATTATGAAGTCCCACTGCCAAGTACCTTCCATGGTAATGTGAATGTATATACATGGATATTACTGTGAGCAACGTCTCTTTGTTATTTGCTAACCAAAAAGCAAAGCATACAAATTATTCAAAAGTATATCCTGAATGCATCCTATTTAGTCCATGATCTTATTCGTCTTTCATAACCCGACATAGAAGAATGAAAATAAATATGTAACTTCAATTAGTTTCATGTTCGCTTGGAGCTTCTTCATCCTTAGAATCAAGCTGACTTCAAGAATAATGGATCAAATGATCATATTATAGAAAAAGATACCTACACCCTATGATCAGTGATTGAGAATGCAAAGCCAAATTGTGATAAGAAAAAAATTGTAGCAAGAACTTATTTGAAGGTAGTGGCTCCTTATTAATGTATAATGATGCATAGATAGCATCATATATATTAATAGTCATCCTTGTCTTGATCATAAATGTATAATGATACATAAACATCATGTATGATAACTGTCATACCTGTTTTGATCATGAAGGTCTAATGATGTCAATAGCATCACATATGCCGACAGTCTTCCCTATTACAAGGAATGTCAAACTTGATCAAATTTGTGGTCTTAACATAAAGATCAAACTCATACGTTTCAAACTTGGTTGGGTTTGTGGTCTTGAATAAAGATTATTGTGGAGAACTTACCTTTATAAATCTTGCAAAGAAAATAAATAAATAAATAAAGTTTAAATTGATTTATATTTACCGGATATAAAATTGTTAGTAAAAAGACGTAATTCTTTTTCAATGTCTTCGTCTTGCTTGGAAAGCAAGGCAACACCATCGTTGAAATACACAAGGATGACCTTACAAGAGAAAAAAAAATGCCATAATAAATACAGAATAAAAAATTCTTTATTTATCTTTTTAAAAAAGAAAACTTAAAAGATAATTGGCACATGGTTTTTGATGCAATTAATGCAAACATGCATGAGATACATACATATATAATGCATGATTTGGAATTCGTTAGACAAGTGGCATAAGATGTATGCTAGGTGTCTTGGCGATTAGTGATCAAGCATGGAAATCAATGTCGGCTTTCATGTTCGACCATGTATGTCATGCATGACTACTTGTTTAGCTGTTTTCTCCATTTTGATTTCTTTAATGGGCTGCCAGTCCAATGTTTAGCTATGATTTATGAAGAATTAGCTGCATGAAAAGAGGATTAGATTACAAGGTTTTTTTTTTTTTTGAAAAAAAAGGAAAGCCAAAGTTAATGGAGGTAGAAAGACTTTTTACCTCACTTTTTAAGACATCTTTGAAATTTGGGTGGAGAGGTGTTGCTTTTATAGGGAAAAAACCTAGTTCCAATCAGACTAAGATTGACCTTTAAAAAAAAATGTTAAATCCTAGTTGAGTTGGTTTGAAAATCCCAGTTGAATTTAGAATAGGCATTGGACTAAATTTGATTGAAATTTGTCCTAGGATAGATAAAAAAATTCTATATTTATCTCCAAATTTTCTTACTTGTGGGAAAATTGAAGTTGTCAATTTTTTTTTTTAAATAATGCAAAGACCCAAATAGATTTCAGCATAAAAATTAAATTAAATTTCAAGACTTACTTACTTGCTACACTAAAAAAAATCATGTACGTAATCAAATCTTGAGGGGGCATTTGTAGAAGGAGAAAATTTTTGACCAATCACAAATTGCCACGTGTAAATTGAAATTTTTTAATTAAAAAATTATCAATTAAATTCTGCATCACCATATGTAATTGATGACATCATAAATATATATTTATTTTTAATTAAATTAAAATTAATTTAGAGTTTTATCTCTGATTAAATTAAAATTAATTTAAAGATAAATAAAAGAATTTTATCTCTAATTAAATTAAATTAATTAAGAGATAATTCATCAAGATAAATTTAAAAGAGTTATATTCTTTAAGAACACTTTTCTACTTGGTTCATTGGCACTATAAAAAGGGGTCTCCACCAAAGCAATTCAACATAATTCACAAGCCTGAAGAGAAGAACAGATTTTGAATATTCAAGTCCTCTCAAAGTCTTAAAAAGTTTTCTCTCAAGAACACGAAAAACGTGAAGCTGCTCTCCGATCCTGTTCCAGCAATAGAGAGGAGGCAAATTCCATTTGTCAAGATCAAGTTTACAAGACCCTTGAAGCAGATTTCATCGATTCAAGATCAAGTCTGAAGACCCTTGAATCAAAGTTTTGTTGAAGAAAAGAATCAAAGGATTTCTTTTAAAGAATATCCAGAGATTGCAACTCAAATCTGGTAAATCAAGTTGATTTATTTGTCTCCAAAATTTTTTGTCATATTTTTAACACGAAATTTATGTGTACAAAGGTAGCACATCATTTTGAATATTCAAACTACCAACAACATTGCTATTCACAAAGTCAAAAATGATAGAAATATAATTGATAAAAACATCATGATTTTGTACTCTAACATGATTCATAATGCAATCAATGGAATTTTTGGCTCAATATTAACTTAATGTATCTTCTTCTATTCAAAAAGTTAATTCAAATTCCTTTATTCAAAAAAAAGGTATGTTACTCATTGTCGTTGGATATCAGTGACTAAATAGGTGCGTAG
The DNA here is from genome assembly GCA_038381775.1 of Adansonia rubrostipa. NCBI lineage: Eukaryota > Viridiplantae > Streptophyta > Magnoliopsida > Malvales > Malvaceae > Adansonia > Adansonia rubrostipa. The sequence continues at coordinate 30,987 of JBBYHM010048850.1, forward strand.
AAATATGAAAGTTATATACGAATACATATGTTGCCATATATGGATACATTGTATATAATTAAGTTACATAATTGATATCAATAGGAAATTATTTTCAAAAATACACACGTGAAGAGGAAAAAATTGATTGATATTTATTAGGAGTGATAACATTTAAGTTCATATCGGTTTTTGAAAAAAATTACAATTATTGTGCATTATTTTAAATTTTCAAAAATCGAACCGATTCGAACTAAATTTTACCTGTTCGATTCATCAATTTTTAAAATTTTAAAAAATATATTTTTATATATTATTTTTAAGTTTTTTACGCTAATTTAGAAATAAAGTATTTATTTTTAAATTATAAATAATTAAAAATTAAATAAAAAATAGAATTCAATTTAATTCAGATAATTATGATTTTTTAATTTGTAAATCAAAAATCGAATTAAATCGAATATATATTATTTATATCTGAACCAAAATTAAACCAAGCAATAGGGTTAAATTTGGTTTTTGATTTTATTGATTTTTTTGCTTCGACCTAATATTTATACTTTGTGTGGAATCTCGCATTAAAAACACATAAGCTAATTCATATATTATATATAGGCTAAATTGCAGGAAATTATTACATGACCATCCTCATTATGTCAAAAATGAGCCCAACTAGTAAAATTAAACCACGTTAGACTTTTATTCATCATCATAAAAACAACAAAATAAAGCTAAAACCTTTCACAATTTTTTATCTCTCCCTTTTTCCCTCTCTTCATTCATTCTCCAACGATTGTCACTAAAAACTTATAGATTATGGATCTCTTAACAATGGGTTTTTCTTGGATACTGAAGTCTTAAAAAAAAACCCAAACATTTTTCCTTTGTTTTAACCTTCAAAACCTTATTCTCTTGCTTTTAAGTTTAAAATTCTTAACTTTTTAGATTATACATCTTGTTTCTCTTTCATCTTTTCCTTTTCTTTTTCTTCATTGGTTCTCTAATTTTCAATGAAACCTTATAGCCATGGATCTTTTAGCAATAAGTTTTCTTTAGATGTTGAGTTTTGAAAGAAATCAAACATTTTCTCTTTACTTTTTGGTTTATACTTCTTGAATTTAGAAAATCAAAAAACCCTATTCTCTTGTTCTTAAATTTAAGAAGTTTTAACTTTTTGAGGTGTATGCCTTATTTTTCTTCGATCTTTCCCTTTTATATCTCTTTTCTTTCCACTACATTACCAAGAGAGAAAGGTTTTAGCTTTTGGTTTTTTTTTTTTTTTTGCTAGGAGAGAAAAAAGTGAAGAGCAGAACATCTTAAGGTGTAAGTATGACGATGAATATAAATATGACGTGGTTTAATTTTACTGGTTGGGCTCATTGTTAAAATGGTGAAGAGGGTTCATGTAATAATTTCTCTTAAGTTGCAAATACAGGGTTTAGCCCTAAAGGGCACCAAAGTTTTAGTTAGACTACACACGTGCACAGCAAATCAAATAAAGCTTAGGCTTGGGTTAAATCTGGAGTGGGCCTTATCTTTTTTACGCCAAAAATTTAACAATTTTTGTAAGTTAAACCCAAACAAACCAAAGTTTTTTTTTTTGTTTTGTAATTGCTCAAACAAATTTGAATTTTGAATTAAAACTTATCCCAAGCAATGTTTGGTCAGTTCGAATAAAAATTTCTTAAGCAGTCTTTTGTAGGTTTGCTTATTCATTTTTCATTTTCCCTAAAAGTCCTCAACCTTTGGTCTTGTCATTTGTGATGGAGAATCATTGCACTTTTCTGGTTCGTTATCCATTGAAAGTGCTATCAATTGCAACGTAATTAAAAAGACTTGGGAGACTAGTTGCATTTTCTGTCAAGCACTTAAGAGAAAAGCACACATCGTCTTAAGGTAAGAGGTTCTACATTGACTCAATCTCATTGTTATGTGTTCAAAATTGATAAGTCATATTATTTGTTTATTCTCTTCGTGCTTTTTAGAACACTATTATATATAATATGTTTTATAATATTGGGACACACAATCTTAAGACGATATATTTTTATACTATTTCAATACCATTTTATTGAAGAGAATGAGGGTACGCATGCCGATTGACAAGTTATTCATACCAAAAGATAAATTACTAACATTTGTAACTTTAAATTGTCTATAAAAGTTTATGTTGATCTTGAGTTTTTTTTTGTTAAGTCAACTTTTTATAAATTATATATATATATATATAACTTGGATTTGTGACAAGTTTTATAAATTGTACAAAGTTGATCCTATTATTTTGAATAACAACTGGCAAAGCCCTCTACTGGTAATGCTAGTGTCCTTGTAACACCATTAACACCACATGCTACATGGGGAGAGGCGTAAGAAGTTAACAAGTTCTTTTATTTATTTTCTTAAGTCTTATAATCTATGGCATAGTAAATTATGTCACGTAAATTACAACACCATGCTAAGGACTAGTGATTTAAATTTGCTTCTGAAATTTCATATTTATAAAAATTATAAGTGCAAAATTTATGTAGAATCTAAATTGGCTAAGGTTCTTTTTTGTTCGATAGAAAGAAGTAGCGAACTACTATATTTAATTCACATTGATATTGATGACTTAAAGTTTGCACAAACTAGATGTGGTAAAAAATATTTCATTACTTTTATTGATAATTATATGAGATATTATTACATTTATTTGTTAAAAAGCAAAGATAAGGCCTTGGGAGCTTTTAAGCTCTCTAAAAATGAAGTTGAAAATCAACTAAGCAAAAAAGATTAAGATAATAAGGTGTGATAAGGGTGGTGAATATGATTATTGTTTAATGAATTCTATTTTGAACAGTGTATCATCCATCGGCCTCTACTCCTTAGTTAGCTCAACAAAACAGTATTACATAACACAAAACTAATTATTGAAAAAGATGATAAATGCTTTGTTGATAAGTTTAGGGTTAACTCAGAACTTATTGGAGATTATTTTAATAGCCAATTATATATTAAATAAAAGACCCTACAAGAAATCAAACAAAACACTATATAAATAATGTATATATAATGAATTAGATTTGTGTATTATGTTGTGTTTGTATATATAACATACTTTAAAAGTTGTCCCCAAGTTATAATATTTTGCATAGTTTATCATAGTAAATTAATTTTAACTTTAAATTCATGCTATTTTTCTTGTCATGATCATATTCAATGTTTTATTAACGATAATAAAACCAAAGCAACATGAAGATTCAAGTTCGAGTATTTAAGATTAAGAAATCCAGTAAGGGCATTGCCTTCAATTTTCTATTCTTTATTTTGTGTTCTTTTTTTTCTTTGTATTGGTGTTGTTTTTGTATTATTTTTTATCTCGTAATCGCATTAAATTATAATATATTTATCTAAACTTTGACAATTTAATAATTTGTTTTATGTAGATTTTAGCATATTCATGTATTCCTATTGTGTTTTTTAATATTGTTTCATATTTCAATTATTTTTTTTTATTGTATTTGTATTGTATAATAATGTGTTGTTTGAAATTATCAAGTCTAATTAATATTATCTAAATAACTCTAAGTTTGTGTCACATCTCATCATGTTTATGTTCTTGTTATTTTTTCGTGTCATAATTATATTTAAGTTATGATATATTTACATAAATTTTCAAATATTAATTACTCTTAAAATGTATATTTTGATATGTTTGCCTATTTGAGTTTTGTTCATATTATTTTTTATATCATTTAGGTTTTAATTATTTTTCTCATATTGCGTTCATATTTTATAATCATGTTATATCTAAAATTGTTAAGTCTAATTAATGGTATTTAAATAACCCTTAATTTTATGTCATGTGTCATGTAATGAATGGGATTTATTGTTTGTCTAGATTAAATTTAATAGTTTTAAACATTTTTGCACCTTACTCTAAAAGTTATCTACAAGCAGAGATATTTTACATAATTTATCATAATAATTTTATTTAAACTTAAGCTAATTACTTACTTTAATCGCTTACTTTATTGGATCTTTATTTTTTTATTTATTTTTATTAAATTAATACTTAAATATTACGTTATAGCCTATTAATGTGTATATATATATATATATATTTTTATACTAATATTATATTTTATAGCTAAACGTATTTTATATTTATACGGCATTATAAATATTTGTGTGATAAACTAGTATTAGACTAAAATCAAAGCCGTTCAATATACGAATAGATAGTAAATTTGATATATCATCATTTTAGTAAGACTGTAATTTGAAACTTATCCTAATTTAATTCAATTATTTTGTTTTAAATAATTTTATTGTTATTATCAACGAATATCAACAAAGGCATTTGAAATTAGGAGCGTTCAGGTGTCATTGAATGATACTGATCTCATCCGACAGTCGGTTTGGTTACCGACTCCAAAGAAGCCCTCGTGGTACTTTATGAGTAAAATGATAAATATTATACACCATTTAAATATATAATAAAAATAATTAAAATATAATAAGATATAAAAATATAAATATAATATAAATATAAAATATTTTAAAATTTATATAATATAATTAATCAATGTATTAAAATTTAATAAATATAAAATATCTAAAATATAATTATGATGTAATAAAATAATTTACCAATATGATTATATAAATTGCTAAATCTAGTAAAATGTTTTATTATGTTTTAATTTGGTGGCACATGACGTAATAGTTATTGACGATTCAAATTGGAAATTAAGAAAAGGTCAATTGGAGTCATATGCAAGGCCTACATGACAGCTTGATGATGGTATGAATAATACATCCAAGCAATTTTTACTTCGCTTGAACAAATTGATGAAATTACTACAAAAATTGTTAAAATATTAGGTTCATTGTCATCTTGGTATGATTACTAAATGGGTGTTGTTGATTCAAAAGGTGAAACTTTCCTAGGGAGGATGATGATGAATTGATCGGATCAATTCTAGGTTTGACTTTGAATGTTTACACAATGCCACTAAAATGAAGATGTGGGTTGCAAGGTCGCAATCCATGCCCTAATTACTACCCACTATATTTTTTTATTTACAAACACTATGCAGTTGATTGATGAAGAAGATTTGATAAATTCAAAATTTAATGTAATTGATTTATATAATTATTTAAGAAATGATATTTGATAAGTTTAAAATTTAAATTTTAATATTCGTAACTTTTCTTATCTTCAAATTATAAGTTTAAAAAAACTTACTAAAACCTAAACATTATTAAATTACATTGCTAACTCACTTTTAAAAACTAAAATACGAGATTTAATGACGATGATGATAATAATAATAATAATAATGTCACGATAAAGCCAAGTATATATGATGACGAGAAAGGGATAGAGCAACAGATTAATTAATCTTTCCCTTGTCAGTCATTACTCATGGGCAAAAACAAAGTATCTACTTTACTTTCTCCTTGCAAATCATATAACATCATATAAAATAAGATAAAATGTGAAAAGCAATTGCATGCTTTTCTGTTTTAC
>JBBYHM010049168.1:11126-27491 GCA_038381775.1 Adansonia rubrostipa
AAACTCAAGCACTCCAACTATTAAAAAATAAAAAGAAATCAGCCAAAATAAAATATCATGCTTGGACTATCAATGTCTTATTTCCCCTATTTATTTATTGCAAGTTGCAACCATGGAAAAACTAGTTATTTATTACAATATAAGATATATGACCTATATTTGACCAGTATTATTCCTAGGAAAATATTAAAATGTAAAATTCATTATAAATGGTTATGATTCATTTTCTAATGCTTAACCTCAGTTGTGTAAGAGGCTATTTATGTATTGGGTTCAATTAACAAGTAAGTATAGACATAAGTTAAAAATTATTTTATAATATTTTTTATTTAATATATTATTTTGATTAAATTTAAAAAAATAATACATTAATTATTTTTTTCTACAAATATTATTTCAACCAACGTCATTAGACACCGATTAATATTTCTTCTATATCTTTTAAACAATATAATGAGATAATATTAAAAAATATATAGTATAAATAGAAAGACGTATATTAAAATTTTGAGATTCCATGGAACCTAACAAAGAGGGCAAAATAACTTCTAATAAATTTATGAAAAATTGGGGTTTTTTTTTCTTGGTGGGTCCATTTACATCTTTTATTCCCGACATATCAAGCCACATGAAGACAATGCTAACTCATATGCATATGGATAATTTTCATTATTCATTTAAATGTCGATTGCATATATATCGAGATACATATGATCTTCTCATTGGACACAACTTTGGATGGTTAAATTAATAAAATTTTAAATTGATACTCTTCTTAATATATCAATAAATTCAACCTATATGGATTATGCATTTGATTGCTAACAGTTCCTTTTATCTTGTAATATTTAATTTTTAAAATGTACAACAAATGAATAAAAGAGGAAAGATATTTTTTTTTTAGTAATTTAAAATGGAAATAACAAAGGTTAATAGATTGCTTAGCAAATTTTGCTTTAATGCGTAAAGATCCATTCTTGAACATCATGTTCACTTATTCTTAAGAGTGAAGACAAACAATTTTATCACTTAAGTGAAGTTTCTTGATAAATACTTCATTAGTTTATGATAAAATAGTTTAAATGACATCTATATAAATATTGCACAAGAAAGTTTAAATGAGAAGCAAGTATACTTGGGTTTTTTTTTCCTTGTAAAATGATATAAAGAAATGAATTGTAAGTAGTATAGTTTAAACTTAAGGTTATAAAAAAGTTATTTTTTAAAAAAATTTGTATGAGCCAATTAGATTGAATCTGTAAAAGTTACTTTTGACTTAATTAAACTCACGTATAATAGCAAATTCTTTTTAGTGATGCACAATCAAAGGAACACTATCGAAAAAGTGGGGTGCATGAAATTGGCCAAAACTTTGCCCTAAGAAAAAAGGAAAAAAAAAGGGGAGGGGGGATGGGAGTGGGGACCCATTTATTATAGTTGTCATATATTGAGTAATTTTTAGCAAAGTCACACGCAAAGTACCAAAAATTGTTTTGATTTTCTGGCAAGAATTGACAAATGAGGCGGTTTTGGACAAATATTGGGGGACTTCAAAATTTGGGACAAGAGAAGGTTCCTTTTGAGAATTTGAGAGTTTTTTGACAAAAGATAACATGGAATATGGGGGCATGTCCGCCTTAGACGGCTGACTCACCCATGTTTGGGGCCTTAGAAAAAGGGCCAATTAGATCGAGCGTTAGCAAAGTGAAGGAGAATTAGGGTCCCCCCCCCCCCCCCACACACTTCAAATAATGGTGGAAAATTGGATGGTGCCATGGCAACAAAGTTGGCAACTTGGCTTTGTTAGGCTTTTTTTAGTTTTGATATATTTGATAATTTTAAATATAATATAAAAAATTATTTAAAATATTTTATATCATGAAAAAATTATATAAATAAGATATAAATATATAAATATGTTAAAATTTATATAAAAAAATATGAATGTGATGGAGAGTGTTGGGTATTTGGTCTTATCCCATGATTTATCAATGTTATTGAATTTGGTTCGATATAGGTGATTGCAATTGATGTAACAGAAATTATCCATGGAATTGTATGTAAAAAACCTGAATTTTAAATGCAATATTAACTTCTAATTACTAAGTGATTAGAAAAGTAACAATTTTCTACCCTCAATCTCCGTGTGTGTGTGTGTGTATACATATATATATATTCTTTTAACATATTTAGATTTTATTTTAATATATAGGAGCCATAGATATTATGATTTGAATCTTAAAATTATTAAATATCATTTTTTAAAAATAATTATATAAACTAATCCAACTAAATTTTGAATTTTTTCTTTAATTTTATTTTTTAAAATGTATTTGCAATCATTTAAAAATTTTAGGTATCGATAAGTTACAAAAGTCAACCTAAATTTTGGTTACCAAGTCAGCGTCAATAGTTAAGAGAATGCTTTAATGTTTACAAGTTTTTAATAACTTTTTCACTACGTTATGCTAATTTTGTCCTTTCTTAACTTCTTTTCTTGAAATCTATGGAGCTTGTTTTAATTTTGAGGCAATTTCCTCTTCTGTTTTCACCTTGATTTGGCTTTAACATTCTATTGACTTGTTTCGGTAAAAGACTTGAAAATAGAAGTTCTTTAGATTTTTTTTTTTTCATTTTTGAAGGCCAAACTTCCCCATGATCTTACTTTGATGCCTGTATGCATATATTTCCATTTCAAGTCTTTTTCTTGTACAACTGTAAGCATTTTTTTTTTTAATATTGGAAGGCACTGTACAACTGTAAAAAAAAAATCAAATCCATATATATATATATATATATATATATATATATATATCATCCAGCCTTGATAAATGTTGTGATGAACTGAAAGTTCAAAATGACCATAGATTTCAAAGGAGTCTCATTTGAATTGCACCAAGAAATTTTCTGACCATAAATCATGAAGCTTTTTCGTTCTGAATATCAATAGGAGAAAGGGTTCTTGAATCTAATCGTTTCATTAATTAGTTTATTTCTCAATTTTCATGATGAAAATTTCAAACTAACAATTTAAAAAATATACAATTGAGTATTGATTAATTTGTAGTGCAAAAGAGTCTAATTCAATCAAAAGTTGACTAAACAAAACTTAGAATTGATTGAATTATTGTGGGAAAAAATCCAATTCAATCACAAGCTCATATTCACATCAACAACAGGCTGAAATGATACATACATATATATATAATGCATATAAAATCAATTGGTCAAATCATCTTGGAATGGCAGGAAAGCACGTCCGATATGTGGGGCAAAGCTGCCAAAGAATTTAACTATGATGAGAAATGGATGAATATCTGAATTCTAAAGGTGTATATCTTAAAATTTCATTGATAGGTTCTTTTTTGTGGTTGAGATGTACATGATTTTTGGTTATGGTCCAAATCATCCATCTAGCTTAGCCAATAGCTCATTTTTGTCAAGAATTAAGCCCTAAACGGAGAGGCAACATCTAGGGTATGGCAAAAACGAGGCCAAGAGTTCAACATAATTAGAAAAAAGACATTAGAGTTCCACGAATTGCATGACAACCAACGGGTTTAATTGAATATGTTGTTAGGTCTGCATCACACATAATGGAGGTAGGGAATGGGTTGGCTTAATGGATAGCACCAATCTTCTTCCCATAATTGATTCTTTTCTTCTAAAATTAGAATATGTCAGATCAAGTAAAATGAGATTGTATAATTGAAATTAGGGCTTGGCTTAGTTTGTTTATATAATCATAATTAAAAGATGATATTTAATAAATTTAAAATTCAGATTTTAGTATATGTATTTTTTTCTTTTATTAAAGATTTCGATTGTCTTTATGAAAATAAGATATATAATTCCAAAAGAAACATGATTTTTTCGTACTTAAGAGATTGGAATTTGGGAGAAGGAAAATGAATTGTAAATGCTAAAATTCGAACTTCAAACTTATTAGATATTGCCTCTTAAAGGTAAAGTTGTATAAACTAACTGAACTAAATTTTATGTTCAAAGAAACATGAATTTTTTTTTTTTTGCTCTTTCTATTCCACTTTATGTGCATTAGAAGGATATGCGGAGATGAAGGAATTAAGTGGCCAGGTTAGCAATAGATGAAATAGAGTTGGATAATGATAATTGAGATTCGATGATATATAGCAAGTGATGGTTGACAAAAACTAATTATCCCCCATTTTAGTAGTTAGAAAGGACTACGCAAATCCATAATTATTTGGTATGATGGGAAAATTTTATGCTTCTTAAAGATTTCTTGAGCTCTCAGGCATTGTTCAAAATATGCAGTCTATTGGAAAATGCAAAGAGATTACCATTTTTTGAGGTCACAGGTAGCCTCTCAGGTATGGTTGGTTTACTACATGACAAAATGAGATTCTTAAAATTAATTCAAAAAATCATATTATATAATTATTTTCACTTTTCCCTTAAAATTTTTATTGTATAAAAAAGATCGTAGTTTGAAAATAAAAAATAATTTTAAATGTTGAAATTTAAATTTTAGTAATACTAAATATTATTTTTTAAAGATGATTTTAAGAATCGAGTTAAATTTCAGATTTTTTATGTTTATGTTTCAATTTACAATCAAAATCTTTAATTAATTTACAAGAACAAGAATATGATTCTTCCTTGGTGATGATGATGACTCAGGCACCCATTTTTTTAACAGTGAAATTGTGCACATCTTAATTAAAATATTCACAAGAACTTGTGCAGCATGCAACCACTTTCGGCAATAAATTACAAACTACCAGAGTATTAAACTCGAAAAGATGCAGTAGTAGATAGATTGAATTACCATATTTCATTTTTTTAAATTGCCGTCCACTTGCTTGAATGCTTCATGTTTGGACAAAATCATTGGAAATTGGCAATTTTAGACGATTTTCTATGCATCAAAACATGCAAACAAATGAAAGATATTGAGCATTAAATCAAGAGCAAGTTTGTTTTGCAAGATAACACTCTCCCAATGCATGTTAATAAATAAAAAAAATTATTTTTATTTTATGTGGGATTTACTAGAAATTTTTAGGGAAAAATTCATTAAAAATGGGCTAAAAATAGAAAGAAAATGAGAACATGAAGACGTCGTCTTAATGAAGTTGTTATGTTATGCCCCTGATAAAAAAAAAAAAAAAAAAGCACCCCATCTGACAACCACTAGGTACTGCGGTGATTTCCTTCGTTAATCCCATGATTTAAAAAATAAAGAATGATGACACAAAACAATGAATAACCTCTATAAATTTAATCTTATGAAAGGAGTTGGAGATCTTCAATGTCCAATGCTTGCATCAATGATACCAAAACCCTTTTCATTTTTTTTTTTCCTTCCTTCGACGTTTATATTATCTGAATTCATTCGATAATAAATATTAAATACGTATTTAATGTAAATAAATATATTTTAATTTGTTATATATATAAAAAAATTAAAAATTAATATTTATATTTAAATATGTAATAAACATAAAAGTTAAATATTAATACTTAAAAAATGAGAATTCGATAACATAACCTATCACTATTTTATTTTTTTTACTATCTTTTACTTTGAAACAGACAAGGGTACGGAATTAAACAGGACAATAATGCAAAAAAATTGTAAATTGTATATAAAACTAGTGTTGAGATTTCAACCCTTAAAATGAGCAACAGTTTGGAAGCAATGGCGTGGTCCTACTAACTGTCGAGCCAAGTGCATGCAAACTCTCATCTCATGGTTATAAGAATCATCGACTTGCCTTTTCTGTGAAGGAGTCTTAGAGAATAGTGTTTCTTTTCTTTGTTAGCCAAAAATTAGCCATGGGATATTTACTACTGCTAGCTAGGCTAGGCTGGTGAGGTATAGCACTGTGGACTACTGACTGGGATTTTGTTACAATGAATGCGGTTGGGAACATTATTGCAGAACGTGTTTTTCTAGAACCATGAAACATTGTCAAAAAAGATTCAATCCAATCATAGCCATCTGGTTCAAATTCAACCTCTCATTTAAGTGAAAGATTGTTCACTCATATTCCCTTGCCATTCTGCTTTTCAGTATTTAATTACCTCTTTTAAGATATTAGCCATAAATCCTTCCAAGATTTTCTCTCTTGAAAACCAAGGCAAAGATTCTTCGTGTAAGGGAACCCAAACCAGGCCACTGAAATTTTCCGAACCCCATTTTAAATCCAATAATTTTGGATACAATACAAATAAATATGAATAAGCAAATTAACAGCTTTCCTCCTGCTGGTTTACTATGGACAAACAAGCAATGACAAGTTAGAAATTGCTCAAGGAATAATCAATGAAATTTTAGAATGGCCCATTTTATGAGGGATTGAGTGGGCTTGTGTGGTCTCGGCTTCACTATGAGGCCTAAAAGTCCGAAATTGTTCATATACTTGTTCCATTTCTCTTTCCTTAAGGAGAGAAAGCCTGCCCGTTGCCCAACTTCCTTTCTTTCTTAAAATATTCCAACATATTTAATTTTGCAAATGAAGTCAATTAGCTTTATGTTTAAATACCCTTTTTGCTCAATATTTGTTGGTTAATATATGCGTCCATTACTGCTATAATACATATGTAATAATGTAGAGTATTACATTATGTTAAAATAAATAAGTCCAAGGGTTGGAAACAGGATCAAACTTGAGATAAAAGATTCTAAATCTGGTTTGACTCAGTATTGTAAATAAAAAATCATTCTAAACTATGTAATTAATTGAAAATAATTTTTATTTTAATTATAATTTTTTAATATTCATTTTATATATTTTAAACAATGAAAATGCTTTTTCACCTTACTAGATTGAATATTTGATAAATAATTTCTTACTATCCGAATTTGATTCGATCCATCCAATAGAAAAATGTATATTAAGGTTTTTTTTTTTTTTTTATAGATTTTTTAAAGTTTTAACATTGTTATAAAAAATTGTGCCTTTATTTAAATGCTTCTATTGCGTGCTCAAATTATCATACTTCTATTGCATGGTCGCTCCAGTTCAAGATATCTGAAATATGGGGAGAAAAAAGTGATCTGAGATTTTGAAAATTTAATAATATCAATGCAAACCCTTTAATTAAATGCTTTGCCAAAGCTCAAAGTATGCCCACACCGAAGTACCAAAACCAACCAATAAGCAATTCCAAAAGCACTAAATTCCACCTTCGTTCTTTTTTATAAAATTTATTTCTGTAATAAACCGAGGATCATTGATCGGTTTAACAAAAGTAATGTGATTATATGTACTAGTTCAAAACCCCTTCCTTTGTTTCTTTCATCAATCGACTGATCATCATTCAGTTCATCATCTAGCGTCACCATGCCTTCCACTCAGGGGCCTTACCGAGCTTCAGCCAATCGTCTAACAATTGTTGCTCACTTGTTTGGGATCTTGGCTTCCATCCTCATGCTGGTTTGGTTGCTGCATTATCGTGGCGGTATCGAATATGATTCTTATGATCCTTCTCGTGTGTTCAATGTATGACTATGATGTCATGTTATTAATGATTTTCAATCTTAGATTCGTACAATTTCTAATGTTAATTACTGTTTTTTGACATGGCAGGTTCACCCATTTCTCATGTTCTGTGGATTTATTTTTCTATCTGGTGAAGGTATATAGTTCTTTTAGCATATATGGGGAATTTATGAAAAAATCAACCAAATTTTCAAACATTTTTTTCTTACATTTGGACATAATATTTTCTAATTAACAAAATTTTAAGTTGCATGGGGGGTGGGGGGGTTAAAAACATGCAGCAATGATGGCGTACAAGACCATACAAGCAACACATTTAGTGCAGAAGTTAGCTCATTTGATACTTCAGCTTGGGGCATTTGTGCTTGGGGTGGTTGGTATTTGTGCAGTTTTCAAGTTCCAGGATATGGCCAACATGGATGATGTTTACAGTTTGCATTCATGGATTGGCATCGCCACTATTTCCTTGTTTCCATTGCAGGTAAGAAAAACCAAATATTCCAATTTTTTCTAAGTTTTTTTTTTATGTCTTTTACTCATGTCCGTTTATATATTGAAAAGAAATATTTAAAAAAAATAGAAAGTTCAGATCACATTACCTATTTTTTACGGACTGTTCACTATTCACATATAGAATGAGCAACAAATAACAACTTTATCGGTATTTATAATGTACATTATTCTTTGCATCTTTATTATCACTTGGTCACCGTAACTAGCTGAAGTTGTTTTTGGTGGTTGGCAGTGGTTAGCAGGGCTGTTCACATACATGTTTCAGCAAACGGAGACGACTAGGAAAACCATGCTTCCCTGGCACGTTTGTGGAGGCAGGACATTGCTATACTTGTCGATAGCAGCAGCTCTAACTGGCTTGATGGAGAAGGCTACCTTCATGGGCCTCCGCCATACCCGGGAAGCTCGTTTGCTCAATTTCCTGGGACTGTGTATCCTCTTGTTTGGCATATTTGTTGATCTCAGTGTCGCTCTTGACCGATACGTCTGATTGTAGTAATTAATCATTTCCTTTTTTTTTTTTGGTCTATATATGCGTGATTTTGATTTTGATTTTCTCTGTCTTGTTTTGGTTGAATTTACACTGTATTGATGTTGTAATTCATTTATTATATTTTATTACAAAGTACAAATGATTTCATATATAAAAAATAATAATTAACCCAAAATGGTTATTATATTTTACTGTTTTAGCCTTAAATTGCAGTGGATTACATAGGAGGAGGATGCTGCTATATACGAATTTGCAATAATAATTATAATGCTTAGCTTTCCAAATTAATGCATTTTTTTAAATTAAAAGCAGGAAATGAGGAAGAGTTCGGCTCATCATACAAGTTGAGTTTCAGTAATTGATGAATCCAGTCATTGCCAAATTTCTGATATGAACACCCTTGGCGTTTCTTATGACTCTAAACGCTGCCTATTCTCCGCAATACGCCCAAACCAGAAACAAGCAATCAAGTGCAGTTCTTGCCAAATTCTCTGCATGATTGGTAATCCAAACCTTGCAGTCTCAAAATCTGAAACATAATTAAAATAGCCCCACACTGTTTTACTCCTACCCTTCATTTTTCTTTAAGTACCGGTATTTGATATTCATATCCGAGACATAGGTATGAGATATAATCTTCCAAATACATGAAAAAATTAAGAAAATAATTGAAAATAATCCTGTCTAATATATAGTTATATTCAACGCTAAGTCCGAATTCAACATGGACCTCACCGGAAAATGTGGACTAGCGGTATTTACTAAGTAAACTAAAATTCTCCATGTTATTGGACTTGTCACCATTGAATCAGCCGGCTGGACGGTTTTTACCGAACAACATGTCTGGTAGTATCTTCCATGTGCAAACAAAATGCTCTCTTTGTTAATGGCTCAAATATTTTCAAGGCCTTGTCTCTTGCTAGAATGTTATATAACAGCACTGGACTACTGAGCTCTCCATCTTCGAACAACGGATTCAATGGCGCTTAAGAGCCGAAGCTATCAAGTTTCTGCAACCCCATTTACAGTATTTGGACATTTGTTATTTATTGCAGTGGCAACGCTAGTGCTAGTTTGGCTGCTCAAGTTCCGGGAAGGCCTTGCTTTTGAATCTGATGATAAATTTAAAATTTTCAATGTGAGTTTCCCTTAAGAATCCCTCTCTTTCTGTAATTCTGTATCTTGAACAACTGGTTCACCAGTGGTATTCATCAAATCAGAACATTATATCAAAATTGATAGGTCAAGCTAAATTTTCCCATCTTTTCCGCTAGATTTAGTTCATATCATTTTTTTATATGATCTGCGAAGGAACTATTCCAACTCATGGATTAATTTTGATTCTAAGCATACATTTTAATCTCTGTAAGCTTACCATAAACAGATTCAATTTTTCATTTTTGTTTCCCTCCTATTTGCAGCTGCATCCACTTCTGATGGTAATTGGATTCATATTAATTGCTGGAGAAGGTAATTCGTAATTGCTAGTGGTTCTTCATACATTAGTTATGTTACATTGACACTTAATTTTTCTAAAAGTACCCATCTTCGACATAAGTATGGCACAATGATCCTCATGGAAAAACTAAAAAAAAAAAAAAATTAAGCATATCTGTGTAAGAAACATGCTCATATCCAACGCTTACTCAAAGTTCAGATAACATGGTATATTAGCATAATCCATTAATTTTTGGAGAAGCTGGTTTCTTAAAGTTACTGCACTTGCTACCAAATTTGAAAGCAAATGATAATTTACTCAAAAGCACTAGCCTTTTTGATGAATTTTATTGAAATAAGCAAATCCCATGGGGGTGTTGATTTGTATCAATATAATAAGGATTCCAAAAGCTTTTAACTGAAATACCATATGAAAACAGCAATCATGGCATATAAGGCAATCCCAGGTAGAAGAGACAAGCAGGTGCAAAAGGCAATTCATCTCATATTGCAAACCATTGCTCTCGGTTGTGGGATATTTGGGATTGTTGTAATTTTCAAATTCCAGGATGAGGCCAACATTCAGGACATGTTCACCTTACATTCTTGGCTGGGCATGATTACCATCTGCTTATTTGGTTTGCAGGTAATCTAAATTAGCCAATCTATGTTTCTTTTATATTTTATATCATTACCTGGCAAATATTAATTACCAATTTGAAACAATATCAGTAATACCTGAATCTCACAATAGGAAATTTTCAGAATTCACTATTATGATCTAAAGACTTGAGTTCATACTTGTGAGGCATTTGTTGTGGGACAAAATCATAAGATTTTCAGATAAAAAATAGATAATAACTCAGAATTTGAGTACGGGCGTCCACAAAGGTGTTACAATATCCTTATCTTATTCTTTGCTTTTTTTTTTTTTTTTTTTTTTTGCAGTTTTTGCTTGGGTTCGTCTCCTACGTGTTCCCAAGGGCTGAATCATATTCAAGAGCAGCCTACCTGCCATGGCACATTTTTGGTGGCTCAGTTATTTTCTTATTAGCTATTTGCACAGCCGAGCTGGGATTGTTGCAGAAATTCCATAAATTAGGCCTATTTCGCGGCCAAGAAGCTCTTATTGTCAACTTCATTGGATTGTTGCTCTTTCTATTTGCTGTTACTGTTGGCCTCTGTGTTGTCCTCCCAAGAGATTATTGATGGATATCTTAGCTGCTGCTTGGACAAAAATCTTGAAAAGAAAAAAAAAAACACTAAGACCATTCTTTTATCGGTAAATTAGTGAAGAATTGTTACTTTCAATTTATTGAACAATTTTATTGAAAAATATAAAAATTGATTGCTAGGAGATTGGCCTTAACGACGATGTTGACTTTAGCTTGTATTGTCTATTGCGTCATGTCCTTGTATTGTTTCTCGAAATTACATAAAAATTTATCAAAACTATTAGTAATATTATCAAAATTTTAAATTTTTACAAATGTCATAAAAAATTATATGGAGCTAAATTGCCAGAGTTTAGTAGTAGGATATTAATCGGATTCGAGTTTTGGCAGGTTGGATGGGTTCAAATCTCTAACCTTCGCTTTCATTTCATACCCCAAACTTCGCACGTCAGCAGCAAACCAATGGCACAGATAATAATATAAATTTAATGATTAAGAAATATAGCAAAACTTGGGAAGTAGCAGATATTGCAAATGCATCTCACTGTACAGAATGAGTACCAAAATCAGTATAGCACGTTTAAATGAGAAGGAACTTTGAAATATATGCTTCAAAGTAAGATCAGGCAGAGATGTACCTATTCTTGGTAGTGATGCCATTGCCACAAGACCTACATTTGAACTTTGAGTTCAATTTTGAGCAAACTCCGAAACCTGGCTAGCACCAAATCCTTCATTCAACTGCCTAAAACTTCCCTGGCCAAAACAAGTCAACATCATTATCTTCCATGAATAATGGCATTCCAAAATACCCTTGATCATCAAGCCTTGCCCCAGCTTTTGTATCCAGAGGCCTCTGGGATGGTGGAAGCATCATCCCTTGATGCATGGAGGAATGAGCTTTGATCCCAAGGGATCTGAATGTCGAACCATGAAGGGGCAGCGATGCCAAGCCTGTGAACTATAGAACTTGCGCCTGCAATAATTACAAGAGAAAACCCTTGGGATTTTTGTGGCTGACAAAGTATTATCGGTTGCTGATATCTCGTTACTAGTCTCGCCATTGCCCTTCATGATCTCATCATCACTGGCATGTCTGAAATGGAGAGTCAGGTCAAGGGAAACAGGCCCTGAATCCGGTTGTTGACCCTTTACCAGATTTGAGAAGCATGAAGTTGTCGTTGTGCTATCCTTTGAGAGATCAGGAGACGCTTGGCTATTTGCTTCTGAATCGTCGTAGGATTCTAACCTGAACCTGGGGCTTGGTGGTTTCATTCTCAGATAATTAAAGCAGCAACTCCTGGTGCTTGATTGCTTGTTCCTTTTGATATCTGGTATGAATTGATGTAATACTACCTCAACACCTGGGGGTACGGGGTACAAATATAAATGGATTATTTGCTAAAATTTACAAGTGATTTAGAGAGAATTATAATAGAGAATTGGATAATAAATACAAAGAAGGTTCACTTAGGTAATTCAGAAAGAAAGCTCTGAATGTAAAACAACTGATAATGAATTGTGGTCAGAATAGAAGACTATCCAATTATTAACCAAAAAGAAGAATAACCAGCAGCAAAATCACCAAAAAAATAATGGGAAAAAAAAACAGAAAACAGATAAAAGCCCAGATGCTTTTCAATTAACAAGAAAAATAAATCAACTGGAACATCAAACAGGATGAATTAGAATAACACCCACAGCTCAAAACATGAGTAAATTAAAAAAAATAATAATAACAACAAAAAAAAAGAAAGAAAAGAAAAGACTTTCGACTGTCAACATGAAAATAGAAAGTAAAGCTTAAAATCATTAACATAACCCACCCCAAAAAAAAAAAATGAAAAGCAAATTCATAGCATATATGAGAGAGTGAGTAAGAAAAAAGGATTCTTACTTGGTATATTATCTTTGATGCAGCAAAGCATAGTCGAGTGGTATTCTACTTTGTAAGCTATGGAAGCTATAGGATGTTAAGTATTAAATAACAAAAACAGAGCTGTGGTTATAGTGTTTTTACCACCAAAGTAGTTTAAATGATAATTGAAGATGAAAAGTTGTACAAATGGAGATAAGATTGAGCAAGAAATAGTGAGAGAAAAGGAGGTATTTACAATGCAATTATGGGAAAGCAGAGGCTTAGAGAGATGGGGACGATGCTTCAAAGTCAGAGAAGTCAAAACCCAAACCCCATCCCCCCCCCCCCCCCCAAAAAAAAAAAAAGGAAAGGGAAAGTTAAGAAAGAATGTAGATAATAGATGACTAACCAGTGTTTGTTGAATTTTTGGCTCTTCCAGTGTTTCAACCAGCTAGAAAATCAATGAGTGGAAAGAGAAACAAAGAAAGAAAGAGAGCGTAATAAGAAAGAACACAAACTGACAGTGAAAAGCAACGACAACTTACTTACTTCCTCGTTCTCTTTCAAAATGCAAAGTACCACAGAAAAAGATACTATAAAAATTGTTTCTCTCAATTGACCCCTGAATGCACGATAGAGTTATCCGTCCATGGTTCTCGCCGAATTGTTCCCTGGCTTGAACTTTACAAATGTTTTTTTTTTTTTTAATCAAAGTTTGATTTAAGTGGTTTTTAGTGAATTCTAAAATTTGAATTATTATTACTAATTTATATAAATATTTACATATTTAAATAATTAAATAAAAATAAAAATAAAAATATTTTTTAAAAATATAAATAATAATTTAAATTAAATTAAATTAGCTTAACTTAAATAAATTGAGCAAATAAATTTTTCAATAACCAAATTTAATTTGACCCAATTCCGCCATAGATAAATCTATTTTCAGTATTACCCAACCACATTTGTAAGATTCATTACAATGCTCACTTGCCCATACATTTTGCCTTCATTTTTCTTTTCTTTTCTTTTCTTTTTTTTTTTTTTCAACTTTAATGAAGTATATAAAAAAGTTACGATTAGTTATTTATTTATTTACTACTCCATAAGTTTATACTTAATATGTATCATCAATTTGTAAAAATAACTTGGCACGTATAAAATATATGAATAAATTAAGATATAATTTATTAATAATATATAAATTATCAGATTGATAGTATATTAAATATAAAACTTTTATTTTATAACCGTTATCTATAAAATAAAGAAGATGATTAAAGGGTTTTTTTTAAGTCGTAAAATTTTAATAGGAAAATACTATTTTAATGCAAAAATATTTGTCACACTACTATTTTTTATTTTGATAACAATATTTTGTGTCTAAAATTCATTACCTGAACATCATATGCACTCATCCAAAAAGATTATGTATGAATTAAAAGGAGTGGTAGAAGAAAGCAAGTGGATGAACTTGTAAAGAACATTATGCTTTGTGGTGACAAGACATATATATATATATATAAATGGCAAATTATATCAAGTCAATTTATTAAGGAAAATTAATTTTTTTATGCAAAATAAATCAATATTTGAAAATAAAACAATAATATAAAAATTATAAATATTAAATATTAAATTTATTAAACATTATTTTAAAAAATTTCATGAAGTTAAGAACGAAGTCCACTGTTGACATGACATGACATCTACTCCCATGAAATGAGCCTTACAAATGGACATCAAGCCTATAATTTTGGATTTTCTTGTATAATGGGCTTCAATAAATTAACAACCCAAATTTCTATAATGATAGCCATAAGGTCCATGGATGAAGTAGCATTGCTTGGGTTCCTTCCAACTTTCATTTTTTTTTCTTCTTCTGGTTAAAAAGAAGAGAATAAATAACAAACTAGTTGAAGATAATCTTTGTCATCCCTTTTATCACAGCTAAGCTAAGCACAAGTAGGCTAATATTTGCTGTACTTTACCCTTAAGCTAATTTGCATATCATCTTGGGTGTAACCTTCTAATTTATTTTACACTTTGTCTAGCAATTAGGTTTCTTTTGACCTCAATATAGATGATTCTTTTACTTTTCAAGATTTGCCGATATATACTTAGTCATGGTCTTTTGTATCAGATGATTCTTAACCCTTGCAACCAAAAGTTGTTCCTTACATCTTGCTCTTTCTCTTTAATCTAAAACAATATTATCCTTTATAATCATATCAAAAAAATTTCCAAAAGGTTAAAAAAAAGTTAATTATATAAGCGATTGGATTATTATGTTATGTTATTTTGGTCGTCCAATAATAAAAATTAAGGTTTTAATCATTAAAAACTGAAGCTTGAATCAATAAAGCATTTCATGTGGTGATCAGTTGAAAATTAAATTAGAGAGAGAGAGAGAGAGAGAGAAAGAGAGAGAGAGAATAAAATAGAGGAAAAAAAGGGGAGGAATCCGAGAAAATTATCCTTTTATATTGGGGTTTGGTGTTTAGATACACATGATTACATGAAATTTTAGTTGAGATGATCATGTCATGTGGCAACATCAGTAGATGTATGTAGCTACATCATCTAGCCGTTTATCTTTAGATAATTTAGTGACAAAAATCTTCATTTTTTATAATTAAATAATAAAGAAAAAGATTAAAATTAGATGACTATATATATATATATATATATAATACTAATCTCCAAGTATGATACACCTTAAGAACCCAAAATTGCTGAGTCCACTTCTAGCAGTTTTTTAAAATTATTATTTAAGTTGTCTATTTAATCATTTCATGATGTCTTCAATAAAATCAGGGAATCTATTCTTAGTAGATTAATAAGATCTTGTCGAAGGAGCATATATCTTCTCCTGTCTTGTCCTCCTTTCTTTCAATTGATCACACTTTTTTTTTTGGGGGGGAGAACTTTATTTCTACTAAATTACAAATGTCTATAAATGATTTGATGTTTGTAGATTCAAATTTGTTAATCATTGTTTTTTAGCCCAATTTGGTCGACTTGGTACCAATGTTCCTGGCTTGTTCCTCTCACCTTCAATTATCAAACTGATTTTTTGGGAATTTTATGTGCTTGAACTCCAACCAGATCCATTTGTTTTACAAAATCATATGTAACCTAACCCCATATTTTGTAATGTTAGATTGTAAATGAATCAAGTGGAACAACTTGTTAGTATCAAGTGAAGTTTGAGCTCAACCAATAGCTTAGTAACTTAATCAAAAATTTAATTTAATTAATTTATATAATAATTTTTAAGAAATAAATATTTATTTTTAATAATTTTTACATATATGAATAAATATTTATTTTTTAATAATTTTTACATATATGAATAAATTATTTATATTCCTAGTAATTTTATTCAAGTTTTGAATT
>JBBYHM010050118.1:4441-49008 GCA_038381775.1 Adansonia rubrostipa
AACCGAGCTCAATCCTCTTTAACTTTCAAATATGCATTTTACATTCACAGCCATTGAAAAATAACTCTCTTTCAAATTCCTTTCAATTATGAGCTCATACTTTTACACTTTCAGCTCGTATGATTTGTTACCTTCAGATATGAGCTAATCCATTAAACAGAACTAGAAGTAGCACTTGAGAAGTAAAATTAAGAATGAAAATGACAATTAATTAGTACGTTAGCCCACTCCTTCATAGCAAAATAAATAAATAAAAGATGCCTGATTCAAACAGCTTTACCGCTAAGATACTAGATACCTAAGAACCTAAAATTACTACATTCTACACAGGATATTTGAGTTCTTACATGCTCAATGATTGCTTTTTCATATTTTGCATACTATTATTACCTTATTAATATTTGTTTTTAACACAGGAAATAGTTTAAGCCTCAAAAATAGGTCTAATGCGAATATGATATACGTTAGCAAATACCTAGTTATCCAATATATATGGAGAGAGCAAATACCAATATATTGTCTGTATCCAACATCATATCCATATGAGGACTCAACTAGCATGCAAATCCACTGATGCAAGCATGTAAGCATTTGTCAGCTGAAGGTTTTAAACTCGGAACCTTACCCTCCACTTTCCTCTTGCAGAGTCGTCAAAGTGGAAAACCTTGGTTCTCTCCCCTTTGCAGGCACCTGCCCAAGAACATTTTGAACAGAAGTTCCAGGATATGTAGTAGAAATAGATATTTCAGGTGGACCTTGAGGATTAAAATGATAACATAGTACCTGTTTTGTTGCTGGAGATTGTTCCAGACTGGAAGGTTTTAATTGGTTATAATTATTCTGAAACGTCTTAAATGCTCGTTTGACAATATCCGTATCTCCCATTTTCTCCGTAATTAAAGATTTTCTTGTTGCTACAACGGAAGTTGGGCGAGAACCTGAGGAGCCTAAACCAAGGGACATATGCAAGGATCTAGGAGCTACTTTCTTGCTTTCAACAACAGAAGGATTCTTGGTCTTCGGTAAAGAATAAGATAAAGTATTTCCCGTTTTCAACGGAATTCTTGATGCAGACGATGTAGTAGGAGTTGATGTAGGCTTTGATGCTCTAGGCGTAGAAAATTCCGGTATTTTGTTAAAAGGGGATGCAGATTTCTTCTTTATACCTGTCTCCTTTTTCTCCTTATTCACTGGTGTAATCTAGAGCATCAAAATAAGAGAAGAAAGCATCAGTCGTTAGAATCAACCAGTTCACCCGAGTCAAGCTTTCCAATGTAAAAAAAAAAAAAATTCAAATACCTGATTAAGTCACCTTATGAGATTTTGCCGAATGACCCAACTTTACTTTTTTGTCTTTGATCTTCGGGTCGTTTCCTTTGTCTTTGTCTGATCTCTGTGGCAATTCCTTCACATCTTCAGACCTGTTGGAAAGAGTTTCCACTTCTGGTTTTACCAAGACAGCTTCATTTGCAGCAGTTTCTTCCGGTTTCTTTACCTTTGGAATTTCCACTTCGATATCTATTTCCTCTTTCAGTCCCTCAACCGACGAGTTTTGGCAATCCATTCCAATTTCAGGCTCCTCATTAGGCTCATCATAATGGATGCCATTCACCTCACTTACCAAGTTAATTTCTTGCTTATCTCCTTCAACAGAGCACTGGACATTAGATTCACCAATCGGATCTCCACAGTTCTGATCATCTGAGTTGAAGGATTTACTTTCCACTGGCCTCTCTTGAGCCAGTAGCTCAGCTTTTCTTGCAGCAATCTTCTTGTAATGTTCTTCAAAGTACGCCTTTTTCTTAGCTACTGATCCAGGAGCCGCACACTTCTCAACCTCCTCCAAGTACTTATTTGGCGAGAAAGTTGACGATTTCCCCCAAGAAAGTGAATCGTTCGCAAATCTCCCAAAGGAGACTGAAACTTCAAGAGCAGGGTTCGAAGAACCCATCTTCCCAATCTATCTACAATAACATTAAAAAAACCAAAATTGAATCATATTCTGAAGCTACAAACAGAATGACAACTCATAGCAACACTCAAAAAAAAAAAAGGGCATAGAATTGATGCAACTATGAAGTGCAAATTCAATCATCAATCGATAACAAACAAATTAAATTTCAAGAAAATGGAAGGTGAATTAAAAACAAATGGGCCAACTTTTTTTGTTTTCCAGATCACAAGGACAAAACTAGTGAACCTTAACTTCTTTACTTGAAGCTTCTACTATTGATTCGCCCATTAAAAAAAACAAAAACAAAAGAAACAAAAAACAAAAGGAGAATGAGATTTCAATTATCACAATGCTAACGATTATTAAGACCCAAAACCTTAAGCAGACTATACATTGGCAGCTAGCATGGGTGGTCTTATTTATCCATTGGATCACACACAATAAAAAGACCGTAAGAATAAACAATTCAGAATAAAGACAAAACGAAGCCTTGAGAAATTTGGTTCTTACACTTCCAACTTGCCCACTCTTTCTTTTATCATTCGTATTTAATGTTTACGTTTAATTATATTTTAGTACATGCATGAGAATATGATAGAACTTCTTAAATATATGAAATTTTTTTAAAAAAATATTAAATATATTTATATCAAATATATGTATCTAATACAGACGCCTGAATAATCCGCATCTGCTATTACCAATTTTTTTTTTTCACAGCAAAATGACCATCTCTGTCTATTTCTTGTTCTTGTAGAAAATCCCAAAGAATAAACTCAATCATCAAAGAAGAAAAACCTTTGAAAAAATTGGGTAATAAAAAGTAAAGATCATACATATTCTTACATTTCCAAAGATAATCTAACTTTGGAACCTTTTAATTGTATATGATTACTACTTATTTCAAGTGGAAGAAAAAGTTGAAAAAAAGTTGTTCTAAATTTTTACATTGATAGAGTGGTTGGAGATATCAGATATGACAATCTGGATAAAAGGGTAGTTGGTAGAATAAAGAATATTAAACGTAAAAGCAATAAAAACAAAGGGAAGATGTAACAACAAATCCCGACAAATTTTAATGATAGTACTAAGTACCAATTAAAAAAATTTTTCAATCAAAATCTGAGAGGAAGGGATGAGATGAGGTTTGAAATTATAAAATAGTAGAATGGCAAAGGTAGGAACCACATTGGAAAGTAGTGAAGTAAAGATTAGATTTAGATTAGTTACTTTGTATAATGATTTAAATATGATGTGTTGATAATATATAAATTTAAATATTATTATAATTTTATTAAAATAAATTATATATTTATTTTTAAAATTTTTTAATAAAATATATAATTTATTATTTTAAATTAAAATTTAATTTGATCAATTAACAATCACTTTTCAAGCGTTAAATTTTATAAATTTGAGATTGAATTTTTAATATTTATTGAATTATTATTATTTTTATATTTGTCTACTTAAGCCAAACTAGAGGAGGAAATGATTGTGAGCTGCGGATTAGCAAGTTTTGACAGATTTGTTGAAATAAATATCAAGTCTGCCGTAGGGTTAGGAGAGTTACAGGTGTGGAAAGTGGACCCTTGGATTCACACTTTTATTTTTGGTTGGAAGTAAATCGATATGTGCCATTGCCAGTCTGCCACGTTATTATTAATGACAACAATTGACTAACCAAATGGGAACAAGAATCAGAACAACAACGGTTCCGATCTTCCATTTTACTCAGATATTTATTTCTTCATCACAATGCTCTTTCATTTTCTGGTTTTCCCTCATGAAAATTTCTAATTTTATTTGTTTTAAACTTGATTATATAAGATAATTGTGGTAAATTAACTTGCACAAATGCCTGTTTAATACTGTTGTTTATACCATTTTTTAAAATATTTAACAGATGACATCAACAGAAAGAATCCATTTGTTTTGCAAAATTATGTATAAAAATCAATCTTATCTTTTCATTGGAAAATTTAACACGGTAACCCCCTGTAAATAATAAGTTAATAATATATATATATATATATATATATATATTCTTTACCTTTCTAAATTTATATTTTGCCCAGGGTTTGACACCATGGGGCAAATCATGGCCCGTGTCGACATAGCGGCTAACAGGCTTGTTTCAACTCCATTCCCACCGCAGGGGCCTCGGAAGTCACCATCAGTCTTCGGGGGCGGTCTTCTTGTGGGCTTTGTTGATAGCTTTAGCCTGGTGACTCCTTCGTATATTCCAAAGAGGCCTAAATCCATTTTCTTACAACCTGGACTCAGTGAGCCCCATTCTAGCTGTGGTTGGGCTCAGCAGCCAAAACCCAGGTCCACAAATAGCTTCCGGGGCTATGTTCGTATCAAATCCATCACATTCCTGACGAAATTTTGGAAAATCCACTTTTCTCAGCCAAAACTTCATTATTCGAAAGTTTACAGGACTTTAATTAATTCGATTCGAATCGAGTCAGCTTATTTATCATGATAAAATTCTTTTAATCCTAATTTTATCTATTCATAATATTTGAACTTAACATTTTATTTAAGAAAAATAAATATCGAATCACTTGAATCGATCAAAGTCGATAGAAAAAGCATTCCAAATCAGCTGAAGGGATGTCGACAAGATAAGCAAGAACCTTGGCGGCTGAATGATTTAACTGATTTTTTTTTTTTTTTTGAAGTGGGATCAATTAGAACTTTTATTGGTTATTTATTATTGGGTTTGAACTTGACGTAGGGAAAAAAAAATGGTAGTTCAAAGCCTTCTTTCACATTAAATAGACCTTCCAACGGTCATTCATATAATTGTTTGTTTAAAAGAAAACCCATAATCAAGCAGGTGCTATTATTTATTTATTGGGTTGCTTGTGAAAGTAGTTTAACAAGGGAGTTGTATTTGAATTGAACTGAATTATGAAGGGGAAAAAAAAAGAAACAAATTCAATAAAAGCAATTGTTTACCAGATACCATTCCTTGTTGATTTTTGTTTTATAATTTTTGAAAGAAGCAAATATTGTGTTAAAATCTGGTGGAAGTGTAAACAAAATAATAATAATAATAATAATAATAATAATAATTCACCATCTCCAGAGTGATTCCCAGTATTGTCTCAACTTTAAATGATTACATATTTATTTATTTTCTTTTGTTTTCTGTGTGAAAATGGAGTGTCATGTGACAGTTTGCAAATTGACAATTGGAAAATGGAAAATAATCAATGAACATAATCACAGTCACGTTAGACTTTTTGAAAGATTTTGTTGCCGGGATTTAAATTACTTTATGTGTGATTTTTGTTACATTATATTTATTATAATTACTAATATAATAGATATTATTATAATTAATTATAATAAATTTTAAAAAATTAAAATTATGAAATAAAATTTTTAATAATATGTTATAATTGTTATTAAATATTTGATAAGGGGTACGGCCACAAGCCAAAGCAGCTCCAAAGTCGACATTTTTCAAGGGACTTGAATATTTCGAAGGTAAAAAAGTGACGATGGCCGACATGGATTAGTAGAGGGAACGCAATTGGGAATCTGCTCACAGCTTCTCATTAGAGCTAGGAATCATTGACACGTCTAAAAAAAAAGGGTCAATATTAAAGTCAGGATCTCCCTTATTGAAGTATTTGAAAAACAGGGTTTAATAAACTAAAATCATCCGGATGTAAATTTCTGGGGGGGTGGGGGGGACACGCAGAAGCAGCAAAAGATATTGGCTTTTGGAGTTGAGAGTGGGTCACAGAGGGTTGTTGAAATTTCTTACAAAACAGTACTTCGTGTTTGAGCTTCTGTTTTGGACCCCCTCCCCCCACAACATGGTCCCGTGAACAGCTGATATTGACACATTTCAGAAAAGCACAAAAAATTTGCATTGTTTTCGGCATCTTCTGTCTCAACTTACCTTTGCATTATCATCTAGCAATTTTCTTTTCCTTTTTTTTTTTTTTGGCTTAGAACCATTGTTACATAGTAAATACAAAGAAATGACGAAATGAAACCAATCATAGTTTGATATCTGGCAACCAATTCCAAAAAAGAAAGAAGAAAAGCAGAAAAGTTAATCAGAAAACAAAAGCATATATTTCCAGATACATACAAGGAAAAAAAATTAATGGAAAACAAAGGTGTAAAGTAGGAGAAGAGAAAATGGAAAATGAATGAAATTCACAGTGAACAACTGGCTGTTATTCTTACAAGAAATCAACCCAAACAAAAATTTTCCAAAATATGGAAACCCCAATCTGGTCAAAGAAATTTGACACCCCCATCTGTAAACCACAAGAATAAATCCCAGCAGAGAGCCATAACCCCCATAAAAAATTTAAGTCTTTAATCTGTACATAGCTGAGCAAGACTATCAAATAATTCTCATACACAGAAAGAATCATAACAAATAAGTGGAAAATCCCAAGAATATTGAAGAAGAAATAGTAGTAGTAGAAGAAGAGTGATCTTTGACTAAACTGCCCTTGTAGAGATCGTAGGGTTTCCAAAGATGATCAAGGGGACAAGGTTTTTTGGCATCGAATCGAACCCACGGCTTCCCTTTCCCACTCCAATGCAACAAGCTAACAGGACCAGGATGCAACGACCGACAAGAACCTCTTACATTGTCCCCGCCAAGCCCATGTTGGTTCCATCGATGATCAATGGCTTCCACATTCCCAGCAAATACAAGCAAAAACGGAGGCAAAGAACCCAACTCGTAAATCCTTCGTTTCCTCTGTATTTCCATCCAATTCTCGATTCTTTTCCTGTAATTCCCTTCTCTCCAACGAACCAAATCCATTACCATAACCCCTGTGTTGAAATAACATGGCTTTCTCGACTGGAAGACCCGGGAAAGAACCGGGTCGGACCAAAATCCGTCGGTGAAATACTTGGTGAAGTTGGCGTGGCAGTATTCGGGTGCCCCGATCACACGCGAGTTTGTCATGGTTGTGTTCCACAGTTTGAGAATGTCGTCGACGACGACCAGGTCCGAGTCGAGATAAATGACTCGATCAACGCAAAGATCTAGGAGGTCTCCTAGGTAGTTTCGGGCGTAGTTGAGTGGGTTCTCGAGGGCTTGCCGGATTGAAGAAGAGATTAAGTTGATCACGGAGTCTTCCCGGAAGATGTGGATTTTGAAGTTGAGGGAAGGGAACGTTGATCGGACGAGTTTGCTCAACACTCTGGGACTGGCCGGGTCGAACTCGGCGGCTACGAAGTGAAAGAATATGTCTTCTGGACATGACGCGTGGCGGAGGACGGAGTGGACGGCGGCGATCGAGCCACGCAAGTATTCGGAGTCCAAAGTCATCGCCACGTGGACTAAAGACAGGTCGCAGGACGAAACGACTTCTTTATTCACATAAACCGGACATTCCACTCCGTTACGGTAATCCGGAGCCTCCGAAAATCCGAACCCTGACACATCTCCTCCACCAATGGTCCGAATCCCAACACAAAACATCGCCATTAGCAAGAAATGAAGAAGTAAAACGGCAGCGGCAAGCAAAACGGAACGCATTATTGCGAAAGTAAAAATATAAATCAATAAACAAAAGAGAAGCAGAAACAGAAACTGTTTTTTAATTTGCAGTTGAGTTCTTTGACAAAGAGATTTCGATGATCGGCATTGCCATGAAAGGGAAATGAAGCAGATGAAGGAAGAAAGGGATGGTTGTGAAGATCAAGAAAAGAACTTTCAAGCCATTCGAGGAAAAAGAAAATCAACACGGTTTCAAAGCAAAACACGGCTTATTAATTGATGAGACGAGGGTATTTTGGAAAGGAAAGAGAGTTATTCTTACCCAAAATGAATATTTTGGAAGGGTATTTTTTTTCCTTCTCTTGATAAGCTTGGGTTTGAGAGAAACCGCCGAGGTAAGGAAGGAATGGACGAGAGATTTGTTTTCATATTCGTAATATATATATATATATATATACACATATATGTTAATTTCTATGCTGTTTTTGACAACATGAGCATTAGAAGCCAAATATATGGATTTTGGATTTTGAAATCTAAATTAATTAGCCTTTAAAATAAAAAGATTTTAATTTTAATACAAATTTGAAAATAGATTTTAAATAGATATTTGCACCTTGAATTTGACAAATTTACACCTAAAATGGTTTGATTGAAAATAAAGATAAATGCAAAGATTGTTTAAGATGTGATAAATATATATATATATATATATATATATATATTTATCCCTTTTTAATTTGATGAAAAACGTCCTTCTACCTTTGAAATTAAGTTAATTTATATGAAAAGTAAATAAACTTTTTCAACAAAAAAATATAATAAAAATGTAATAATATTAAGTGAAATTATAGTTTTCTTTTTTACAAAGTTACACGAAAAATTATTTTATTCAATGTTGATGAAATTTTAGACCGTATAAATAGATTAGCATTATAATACATATATCTTAAAATATATTAAGAAGGTTTAAAAATTAATTAAAAAATAAAATAAATGGTAAACTTTTAACACATAAGTGAAGTTAATAATACATATATGTTTTACATATTGCCATTCAAATTGCTTGCATAAAAAATTGAATAAAGTAGAGGTATTCATTGTCGGGTCAAGGCAGGTTGAGCTTTGACCCAAATTTAACCCAAATTGCTAACCTGAATTCATTGTTCACCCTTTAATAAAATATTAAAAAAATATTTTTATATTAATAATTTTATATTTTATAATTAAATTTAAATAAAAATATATTATTTTAATCTATAATTATTGTTTCGGGTCAATCTAACTTGAATCATTAAAAAAAAAATTGAAGTTCAAATTGAACCTGGCCGATCAAACTGGAGGCCTAACTCCTAGATAAGTCTAGAATATAGAAAGGAATAAGAAAACAAAATTGAATAATATGAAATTAATGATTTCTTTTGTAAAAATAGAATAATAGATTTGACCAATTAAAAGCTCGTTAGTACCCATCAAGCAAAAGATAGGAAATGTTATGTATAAAATTAATGTTATATATTTGACTAATGTTGTTCTTTTATAATGTAACAATCAGTGTTCGTATAAAGTTTTGATTGATCGAAAAGGTATTCATAATTTAAGGATTAAAACAACAAAAAATAATTTAAAATTATAATCAGCAAATAAGTTTAGACTAGGAGCAAAAAATTGATAAATTACAGAGTTTATCGTATTGCTTATAAAGTTTAGTTCATACGTTAAAGAAAGGAATTTCGCTCCTTTTGTTAGCACGAGTTTGATTTTCGTGGGCAATTCAAAAATAAAATTTAAAAATGCTAGTATAAAGAGAGTGTGTTATTGATATTGTTTTATAGATCTATTTAAAAGTTGAATTACTCGACTCATAAATATCTCTATTGTTTGAGAAAAGATTTAAGTGCGGGTAAAACTCAAAAAAAAAAGAGAAGTATACATTAAACTCATCCCTACATCCACATAGGCATTATCTAACTCCTAATATGAGTTGAGCTAGAATAGAATTTCACGTAATTGATATTAAAGATATATTCTTATTAGGCTGAGATACGTACTCTTTTTCTCTCTCTCTCTCTCTCTCTCTATATATATATATACATATATAAATATATAAATATACTTATAGAAAATAACTAGAAGTATTGATCCTAATTACTTCAGTAAAACTTCTCTTTTAAGCCCTCTCTTGCCTTAGCTTTGTGTATCCACCAAAAACCCTAAGGCCTAAAACGTGAAAAATTTGCGGACTACTATAGTAGTTGCTTCTTAAATGAGAAAAATCAAGCAATTTTCAATAATGGTAGACCAAGAAATAGATCTTTTAGAGATATGTGAAAATACTGGTCTTAAGATTCAAGATTATTATTGGAGTAATGTAATTCTAAAGCTATTCCTACATTCACAAATAATATAATACAAGCATTTGCTTGTTATAAAATACGTTTTTATTAATGAGTATCTTAATGACATTTGTTAAGGTTAGTCGATTTATTTTTTATAATAATAAATAATAATATTATATTAAATATAATAATTAATAGCTTTATTCATATTTTTTAATACAATAGATGAAAATATTGTTCCTATTACGTATAATAAACTTGAAAAATGCCCTTAAAACGTTCATTAGTAAAATCCTTACAAAGTTACGATGGCATAACAAAATTATCAAAATACGTCTTCTATTAATGACAGAAAAATGGTCAAAATTTTGAAGTACAATCTCTATACAAATTGTTATATTGTTATTGTTAGTACAAATTGGATAAGCAACAATTGTTAAATTGATATACTATTACCATTATTAAATTTCTAATTAGATTAGGTACAAATTTTATTTGAGAAATGTTAAGCATAGATTAGAGGGATATATATAGATATATACGAAAAAAATGTAATTATTATATTTTTTTAATTATATAAGGGTAATAACGCTACAAATACCAATTAAACGGATCTATCGTATTTTTAAATATAAAATGAATTCAAATTAAAACAACTCGAATTTCCGAACTGGATTCGAATTTTCCCATTTGTCAGATCTCTATCATTACGGTTTCGGTTCTGGTTTCGGGTGGTTCCAAACAAAAAGCAAGCCAACCCTTTTAGTGAGCAAGTCCAATCTTGAAGCCAATAATAGCCTGATAGTGTGCCAGCTATTTATACAGCAGAAAGAGAGGGGCATCGATTTATGATGATGATGTGATGGAAGTTATGGCCTTATGGCTATGGCAAGATAATCCATTTCTTCAGTTTCCCAAGTAAAAACAATTAAAGAAGTACGTAATTAGTAGTACAGTACTGTTTTTTTCCTTAAAAGTCAAATGATCTGTCACTCCATCCTATTGTTCTTTCTAATAAGAAAAAAAGGCTCTCAGGGAGTCCTCATTTAAAAGAATAATCTTTTTAAAAAAATATATTTTTTAAAATAAGATAAAATTTGATACAAATTATATAATATCATTTTTATAAAAAATTAAATAATTTATAATCATTTAAAATAATAATTTTTTAAGATAAAATAAAATTTGAAATGTATTAGATAACATTATTTTTTTTTTGGTTAAGGTGCCAGGCCAGGTCAGTTCAGTGCCCTGCCCAACCAGCGTCAGCGTCCTACCAGTAGCATGACAGCAGCTAACCATGCACCCAACCCATCCTATTCCTAAATTTATTGTGGTTTGCTAATTGCTAGCTGGTGATGTTGACGGCTATCATCGCTCTGGCAGGTGGCATCGGCAACGTCCTTCCTCAGTACTACTTATTAGCTGCTTTTCCTTCTCTCCTCTGTAGTCCTTCCATCCTTCGCCTGTTAACGGGAGAGATACTGTGTAGGCAGTAGCCAACACAACAGGATTGTTATTCCGTATGTACTTTTAGCAACTCAAACCCACGTTCACAATGCAAACGCAAACGCAAACGCAAACGCAAACGCAAACGCTCCTTTTCTCTACCCTCTGTGTCTTAACCCAAAAAACAAAACTCCACTATTTCTTTATCATAATATATTACGTGTTGCTAGATTGTACATCGAAAGGGTTATTTTTTCGTTCTAAAATTTACTTTATATTTTAGAAAATTTTAATAAAAATAAAATTAAAAAATTAGATTAAAATTCAGGTATATCTAAAATTTGTGTTAAATTTTAGATATATTTTTTTAAATTTAATTTAACTCAACTCATTTTATTATTATTAATATAAATTTTTAAAAAGATTAATTTTTTTAACAAATGGATTGATATGATCTTTTACTAAGATCGATTCCTTTGTATATAAAATAAAGGGGGTTTGTTGTGAATTTACATAATCGAACCAAATATAAATAAAATTTTTTACTCATATTTTGAATTGATTTGAATAGATAAAATATTTGTTAATAAAAAATTTAAACCGAACTAAAATTCAACCTAATCTGATCAAAGCCCAAAATAAGTGTTAATCTTGTACGAGTATAGTGAATGTATAAACGTAGGAAACAAGGGCGGAGGGAAAGTGGGGCAAGTATAGGCATTGATCCTCCTTTAAATTTTTTTCAATTAATTAAATAAATATATTTATATTAATTATTAATGTTTTTCATTCTATGCTCATAAGGGGAAAGTAAATAAAGCTAAACCACTACAATATCTAATATGAATTGTGCATTTGACTTATTTTGCATCTTTTTTAAATACATGTAATCTTATGATTTTCTTTTATAACATGAAATAATTTTATTGCATATTTTAATTAAATAATAATTTTTTTTTTTACATAATTGAGACGTTATTTCTTATTAATTTTTTTTATATGTAACCTGAATTAAAATGTTTAAAAACTAAAAAAATAAAGAATTTATAAATGTTAGCAAATTTAATATCAAATATAATATTTAAATTTAAAATTTTCATACTAAAATTGTTTATGGATCGGATCGAGTTAGATGCATATAAACAAAAAATTTTACTTATCCAAAATTTAATCTGATTTGAGCTGATAAACAATCTTATCTATGAATAAATTTGTTTCATACGTAATTGTATTTTTACTTAAAAACTTTATATGTATATTTTAACCTTTTATCAGTACATTTTGGCTTCACTCTACTTGGAACACTATGTTTCCAAGAGAAGGTTATTTTTCAATATACACCTACCTGCCTCTGCTAGGGAAGGTAATGAAGTAGGCCAGGGGCAAATATAGTAAAATTCACCTTTGCTCCGTTGGTAGATTATTTTACTTTATCGCCAGCCTCATTTCGCTTATTAAATTTTTAATATTATTATTATTTTTGTGGATATTGAATATATTTATTATTATTTTATTTTATATAATATTTTTTATTTATTTATATTTTTTAAAATATTAAAGCATACATTTTAAGAGAAAAAATAAATTTTAAAACATGTATAAACATAAAATAATAAAACATAAAAGTATACATTATAAAAGATATAATTATCATATTATTCTTTTTAAAATTTAAATTTTAAAAATAAAATAGTAATTTTAATCT
Organism: Adansonia rubrostipa; assembly: GCA_038381775.1. NCBI lineage: Eukaryota > Viridiplantae > Streptophyta > Magnoliopsida > Malvales > Malvaceae > Adansonia > Adansonia rubrostipa. The sequence goes on from JBBYHM010050118.1 coordinate 17,383, forward strand.
ACAGAATGAAACGAAATGGAGTAAGCAAATATCATAACGCTCTATACTCACCTTTCAAATAAAAGAACCCGCTTTGCCTTACCTTGCTTCCACTGTTTAAAAAAAAACCTCTATTTCAAACAGATCGATTCGAAATCAATCGAATAATTCAGGTTTTGTCATCTCTATTCTGCTACGTTGCAAAATTTCTTGTAAATGGCACTAATTATTTAAGCAGCTATAAAAAAATAGTCCATACTTCTCAGAATTCCTATAAGCCGTCACTAAAAGAATTGATATTTCAGCTTTTACAGATAAAAAATTTGTTTGAAGATCTTAAATTTTGAGTCGTAAAATGAAATTAAATCTACTAACACAAAAGTTCTATTTATGATCACACCAAATATATAAAAATTAAATATTGTAAAGATCATATGTCGTTGTTCTAAAGTATAGAAAATTATATATTGTAGTTGTTTAGAATAAATATCATACAATAATAATTGTCAATAAATATTATCGATACTTGTACTCTAAAAAATGTTATTATATAATAATCAAGCGAGTTAGCTACATTATTAATAAATAAAAGAATTTTGTTAATTATTGTCCTTAGAATATTCTTAAAAATTATTATATAATAATATTTTTATTTAATATATTAAAATGATGAATAAAATTATTAATTACTAAATTTAATACAATATTATTATATTATTACTATAAATAATATATTATTTAATTTTAAAAAATACCTTACTAACATTTGTTTAAAAAAAACCCTAAATAAAAATGCTAACAAATAGAAATAGGTTTACAATTTGAAAGTAATTTGTGGAATTAAATCACAACTCCGATTGCTTTTAATTAATTAAACAAAGGAACATGAAGATATAATTTCCGAAAAAAAAGTCAAATTAAGTGGGCGTCTAGAGTCAGATACGTTATGGCAAATGTATTAGGATTAAGGAACCCAATGCCAATGCATTGAACGTTCCACGAGTTTCTTTTGATTCATATTTAAGGCTTAAATTGACCGATAATTTCCGACGTAATATAAAATAAAAATAAAATATTTTAATAAATATAAAATAATATATTTTAATATGTTAATAAAATATTTATAATATACATATTATATTTATGTTTAAAATTTTAATATATTTAATAATTTATATTATATTATTAGTAAAAAATTACGAAATGCAGTACATATATACCAGTATTATCAAATCTAATTAAAGGCTTCACTTCTTTTACAAGGTCAAGAAGCAGAAAATATTCCACTACACACCAACGGTAATTTAACTAACCACTCTAAAAGGCACATACTGATTTGGGTTGGAAAACATATATATGAACCAACCAAAATAAACACTGAAAGGAATTAGTTTAAGAATTTGTCTTACATTTTCAAGGCACGGTCCAATTAAAGGCGAAATGAACTAATAGTAATGATAATAATAATGGGGGGGTTTGGTTGGTTGATAAAGAGAAATGTTATTAGAATATGAGTGAGTAGTGAGCTTAAAGTCAGAAATTTGGAGTGTAAGGAGACTATGGGCAACAATGAACCCAGCTTGTGAATGAAAATGTTCAAAAGTTTATTTGATCAAAGACCTTGTCTGGCAAGCAATTGAATGATGCAACTTTCAACAAGAATTTTAATACACTTGACTTTGCTGAACGTGAACGACATTACTAGACCAATAAATTTATATATGGGGTTATGCGCTGTCTGTCTGCGAGAGAGAGCATACAAATTTGATGCCCTGGCTTTTTGTATCAGAATTAGAGCAATGGAGAGACAAACTTAAACTTAAGAATAAAAATAAAATAAACTACAGTTAATTAGAGTGACAAAGATGTAATAATATTTAACTGCACGTGTGTGTATAGGACAGGTAAATATGAGAGTTTTTGGTAGCTGATTATTGAGCTTAAATAAAGTATTAATTCTTGATTATCGTAAGACCATAGAAGTTGATAAAGTAAGTTCGTATTTAGATCATATAATTTTATAATACGATAAAAAATATATATAATATAAAATATAATAAAATTCAAATATATAAATAATTTAAAATTTATATAAATTAAATTTTTAAAAATTTATATTCATATATTAAATATAGCATATAAAAAATAAATCAATTGTTGTATCTATATTTTAATTTCGAGAAAATGTATAGGGCATAGGATACTCCGATATTCTGCTAGAAGGCACAGCAGAACAGGTGAGTAATGAGTTAGCATTTAGTATTTCTTTTATGTATATTTGATTATCACTATGAGTGATGGATGAAAATATGATGGTGAAATCGGAGTGAGTGAGTGACTTTAATATCACCGACACGTAGAGACAAAAACAAGAAGCCAAAACGAAAGGATCCATCGCCATTGCAATTGCACTGGCAATGATGTGGGCAGGTGGACCCCGGCTGGCTAGTATAGTTCAGTAGATGGGGCCCTTATTCTCCCTGCTTGGTCCCACACCACTCAGACACGGTACGGAAATGGAAAAGCAAATGTAACATGATAATAGGATATACAACGGTAACCATCATATTCTTCGTTACAATCGAATTAATTAAATTACTATTATTTTTATCATCAATCCAATTAACTGATATAACATTATCACTCAATCGAAAATATTTTTCATTAATTCTGTAGGTTAACTAAGCTAACCAAATTCGAATTATTTTATCATTACTAAATTGAAATTATATTTTATATTTTATAATTTTTAATTTTTTAAAATTTAAATAAGTATAATCATCAAGAAATATTTGCATATAAAGATAAGTAAAGATATATTAGTAATTACTCAAAAATATCAAGAATATTATAATTAAAGCATTTAATAAAAATTAAAAAATATTATATTATATACTGAGTAATTTGATTAATTCAATATATTAATTTTGAATCAAATTAACCCATAATAAAAGTTTTTTCAGCATTTTTTTAATACCAATTAATCAATATTAATTCTACTTTGATCAACTAATTCAATTTTAATCGAATTATGGTTACCCTGTCCTGTCTAAGACTAACAGTGGTTTTATAAAAGATTGTGGTAATTGTGACGCCTTCAGGTCGCCCGTGAAACAACTGAGTTTCTTGCTGCTGTTCTTCACAGTCAGCGACCAAGCGACCGTATAATAAATATTCAACTTTGAATACGAATTTTGAAGTTGATAAAATATACAATCAAAATAGATTTCAACCTTGAAAATTGAAAGGTCTTGTGAAAACGATTCAATTTTTCCCTCTTCTTATTTTTTTTTTTGTTTTCATGAGCTAATCATGGCTGCTGCTACCATAATCACCACCTACACACACACACACACACACATAGCTTTGAATATAACTAAAGGCTATTATTCTCTTACCCACATTCTACGGTCTCTTTTTGTTCTCATGTCCTTTTACCCCAGTTGTTGCTTTCAAAGCCAGGGATTGATTAAACTAGGGAGTTCTTATTTGCTAAACTGATTAATGCAAAATGTTTGTGTTCAACCAAAAACATAGAAATGGTTTTCATCAACGTTAAAAAAATTAGGAAAGGTACAAAGGAAACTGACTAGGCCTGCCCATACCCCTTTTCTCATTAAAGGAAAAACAACAATTACTTGTTCTATTTCGAAGTTTCTTTTTTTTTTTAAAGGAAAAGCCATTACTGCCAAGAAAAGGCAGTAAACCTCATTGGAGCCTACAAAGGGCAATAAGGTAGGATCATCGACAATCTTATTGGGAAAGGTGGATTATTGTCGGACTCCATATCTGCAAATCATATCAATCATTAGCTCCAGCCCAAGTTGTGGTCCAGAGCGGGTCGTATGCGAGGAGGGTGATATGGTCATCATCCATCCCCGTATCACCACCCTTCCCCAACCCCCTACAACCTTCCCAGAAAAGGGAATGTTGGCAAGCTAAGTAAACCAACCCAAGACATTCCAACCGAAGTTACCAATATAAAATATATATAGAATGAACTTGGAAGATGCTTACCTTTGTACCCATAAAATATGAGCAGAAAAGCTCTGCCACATTTCAAGAAAAGTATATCCATACATATCTGAGCACAACAGCAAACCTATAATCAATCATAGGAATGTAAAACCCTGGGATCAACCAAGATACTACGCGCCTAAAATGCAACAATTCTGTCCACAAACTATGGAAGAATCAAATCAAGTATTCTATTCCAATAGAACTACAAAATCAAATTGGTAGCTTGGCTGGTCACCTTCCCTTGGGTACTTTATTGTTCTTCGTTCTTCCAAGATTGATGGGTGGGTAAAGTGTCAAAATGATGTGAAGTGGTCAAAATAATCCACAGAAGTCTCAATTTAAGGAAGTGTAGCTCTTACGTCTTTCCTATCAGCTCCAAACGACTGCAGTGAAAAATTTGATTAAACACCATCAAAATCAGTTAGGGAGGAAAGGAAGAATTTATGTATTTCTAACTGCATGAGCAGAATCTAATCCATTCAGCAAGATAATTTCATACTCAATACCAAATGATGTACCAACAAAAAAAAAACATACACAGAATTGTACTGGGTTTCTCTTAGGCCATTGGGCCAGGTGAATTTTTCTCATCTATCGGCATGAATACACAAAAATTAATGCTTTAATTAAGCAATGAAATTACTTTATCATCAATCCAACCTATATTCTTCAACTTTCCCATCAGAGCAGCTAGGCTCATCATGGTAAATACTTTTTCATGGAAACCCAAAATTAGATAGACTATGTTATTATGATTTAACATACCAGATAAAGGGATCATCATATCATTTTTCACATTGACATAGAAACCTGCTTAACTTTCCTAGTGTTATGTGTTGCATATTTTTCATGGAGAACTTGGGAAGAATAAGCTAACAAGTAGATTACTTTGGATTAAGAAAACTAGTCAAAACAGATTCATGATATGAGCATTTTGAGCAAATCTCTAGATTTGAAGGATACTGTTCTTATCCCACAGTAAGCTTTAGCCTTTAAGGAATGAGAATCATTCATTATAGAAATTAATAATTTACCTAAGAGGGCGAAATAAGGAACATTAGCAGAGGTTATTACATGCAAACAATAGATATAAATATCCAAAGCAAATGATTCTTACCTCGGCACCGAAGCCTTTCACGTACACATTTGTGAAGAGTTCAGAAGGTTCAGGCATTGGACTTTCCTGGAAATAAGACAGGAAAAAGAATCAAAGCCATGTCCATCAGGAATCCACAACCAACTAGACAAAATTTAAAATAATATTTTAGAAAAATCACATACAAACAACTTCATCAAAATTATTTAAAATGACAGTTTCAAGACAAAAACGAATGAAGGAAAATATGTCTGACCTTAGCTTGGGCAATTGCATCGTCTACCTCTTTTCTCACTTCCTTCTCAGTGTCCTGAAATTTTCCAATATTTTGATAATTTTATTACCACAACCAGGCCCCTAACAACATTTAAATGCCAATAGTTTCATAAATGAACTTCAGTAAAATACCTTCAACTCTTTCTCAGTAGCTAGGTCGTGAGACAATATCAGCTTCCTAATTCTTTCAATTGGATCACGCTCCTAGAAACATAACATCTAGTATGTCACTTTGTACTTACTTGATTTAAAAACAACGTGGAATATCTAACTTTGAACAAATGAGTCCTTGGAAAAGTAAAGAGAATTAAGCATCAACCTGTCTAACACCACTAATCTCATCACGTGTTCGATAGGTGCTTCCAGGATCAGACATGGAGTGACCATGATACCTGTAAGTGTCCATTTCAAGAATCTGCATGCAAGCACCAAGAATCAAAATAAATCAATTATGCAATAAAATATAGAAAACCATAGGAGACTTCACTAAGGAAGTAGCAGCAAATAAAATGTATAGGTACAATCATTCCATTGGTAGAAAAAAAAAAATTGCATTATTTATACGGCAAAAATTTGGAATCATATATCTTTAGGCATTACTTTGAACCCACGTGCATAAGAAGAGTAAGGACCTAAAATCCTTTTATTGATAATTTATAGTAGCTCCTTGCTTTGAAATTACAAGATACTGGTATTTATTTTTTCCCCAAAAAAGGGAGCAAAAAAATATGAGACAATGACTTATATCCCAACCCAAAAACCAGTTATAAATGCCACTTTAACTACCCGTGAGATAGCTATAGAATAGTTTCCCATGATAGTGCCTAATATTCCTTTTTCCCACAGCAAGCATCTTGGGAGATGCTAAGGTTATCCTATAAGCCCCGATTGATTCTAGGATAATCTGCTGCTTTTGCTTTAGATTGTTGGAATATGCACTAAAACTAATCAGATTGGACAAGGATATACTGCTAATAATGCATATTAATCATCATACAATATGGGATTAAAGGTTTTCCTTCACTATTAGTAAACAATAATTTAAGTTATTAAATACTAATCGGATGAAGCCCATGGAACATACAAGCCTTGCAAAAAATTATACAGAGATATAATTATGAGATCCTTATACATCAAAGCCATTTTCTTGAAGTTGTTCCTAGTCATTGCATTGTCAAGACAGAAAACTAACAATGATAAAAAAATACTGGGACGTGTTAAGTTTCTTTATTTGTAAAATAAGCAATTGCTCTCAAAAATTGAAGTATAAAGATACTTGGGGATAATATGTAGGCACCAAGTTCATTGAACATGGCCCACAATGAGAACTCCATTTTGATAGTTCACTCGATGTCTATGAAAAGGTTCTCATGTGTCAATTTTGTATGTTCTCTAACTTGTGATGCCTGCTTGTCTTGTTTTGAATTGTCATACTTCGATTTCATTTGAACAGATCCTAATAAAAGAAGCCTAGAAGGGAGGCATGAAACATGCAAAAATAAATGAGTAGCTCAGAGAGAATTTACCACTCCAGGTGATTATGAGAAGACTCATTTATTCTTGGTTTAGATTAACTTGATAAAGTATTTAGCCAAAGCACATTGAATTTAGAATGTTGAGAACATACTAGAATTCACTAATGTTAAACCAAGAATTGCAAGAACTAATACGGAAGTATTTCACAAGTGGACGCTGAACCATGCTTATGGTTCTAAGATATTTAGTGAAAATACTATTGATAGATTGATTATTGAAGCTAAAATACAAATCACAATGGCTTTCGAGCATTTGGCTACCCATGATGGCTTGCTGGATATCGCTCATAGTCTTGAATATAAATTATGTGATATTAGTTAAAACTTAGGTTATAGTTTATATGTAATGGCCAATATGTTAGAAACTTAATAGGTCACATTATATCACATTGCCGGATTAAAACAGAGATTTAATTATGTGATATATAATTGAATAAAAGCACTGAAAACTAAGAGATTTAATTAAAGTGTTCAACTAAATTAATGAGACAATAGGATTTAGTGAAATCCTAAAATTAGGGTTGCATGCAGCAAGACAAATGTATTTTTATGCATGCCAAGTCGCACCCTCTAAGTAAATGATTGCTTAGTGAATTGTTTGTGAAGTTCTTTTAGGTTTCTCTCCCTAGCCACCTTTTAGTGAAACGAAAAAGAGAATTCTTCTCCAAGCATTTGGCGACAAGAGAGAAATCGGTCCACCTTAATTCTTATCCACTCTAGCCGCATACCACACCTTAAAGAGAAAAGTGTTCTCCAAAGAAGCATTCAATCAAAAGGAAGCTTCAGCTTTGGACTTGTTGTCAACTTGCCACCACAAGAGTGTCTTAAACTTGAGGTCTTCGCTTATAATTATGTGGATCACTATTGCAGGCCTAACACTTGAAAGGCTTTTGTGACTTTGACAAAACTACTTACTGATCAAGCTTTCAGACAAACTTGTGGAATTCACTTGAGATTACAACACATATCTGGCAATTAAACTTAAAAGGAATGCATAAAACTTATGCCGCATATTACTTGTTTTCTCAGACCAATAAATTGTCCGTGCAGACATCTTATCATCAGATATCAGCAGATCAATTGCTCAACGATTGCTATACCATAATATCCTTCGGGCCAAGTTAAAGAAGTTGTCAACAACAAGCAGTTGACATTGGAGATCATGAGTCCCATAAAACTTGAGTAGCAGCCCATAGATGCTCATCCTTTCTATAGAAGTTTGGAAGTTATGCTTTTCCCTTGACCACAAATTCAGACCTCCCTTTACGTAGGTCATGAAGATTTCTCAAGCATCTTTATGGCCATAAAGACTTCTCTTTCATCTTGAACCAGATGTGATAGAATCAACATGCAAGTAAAAAGCATGACTTTGGAATTTCACGCGACAATCTAGCTCCATAAGTTAAAAGTGCTTCAGAAAATTCCTCTTGGCTATAAATGGGCCAGATTTGTAGCTAAAATAGAAAGCTTACTCTTTTTTAGGGATAAGCTTACCAATTTAAGTATGTAAGTTTAAGCTTTCGGGTTGTAACTCTACTAGCATGTAGAGCTCTAAAGATTAATAGCTACAAAACAAAGATTATCCCAATTTCCTAATACTACTTATCAACTTAGGACAAAGATTTTAGACAAAACAATTCATTAATAAGATCACTGAGAGAAATGGAAAGAAGAAAAAAGCAATGTTACATGGACTCGGGTTTGGTATCTGGCATGCATATGTATCTAAGGGTCAAACTCATCATTGGCTCAAAATTCTGGACTTGCAGATTTGTCTTAAGTGTCCAAAAATAAGATACAAATATGAGATTCATTATTTAAAAATATCATAAAAATACGTTAATACAACATCTGCTGTAAATAATTGTTTTTAATTTTCCTTTTCAAAAATCACTAATTTTTTAACTACTTCAATTAAACCCTACAAATTTTGGTATTGGATTTTATATGAATATGCTAGAGCCCAATATATAAAAGGCTTAAAACCACTTTCGTTTTCTTGGGCCAAACTAAGTTTTTTTTTCCCCCCTCTATCTTTTCTTCTTTTTCCTTCTTTATTTTTCTTCTTCTCCTGTCCCTTAACACATGTTCCATACATATATTAAAATTTTTCCCCATTTCTTTTCTTTTTCCTCTCTCTCTTCTCTTTAAACCATCTCTCTACAAAATTAACCTATAAAACCTAAAAGAATTCAGAACCCAATATTAAATCCAAATTCCGGCATTCATCCATCACGCTTGCCGCTTATCACCATCATCTGCTTCCTTCGACCGGCATTAGATATTCTCCAAATTTCACCCATAGATTCTCCTATCTCCTATTTCTATTTATCTAACTACAATTTTGAAAAAAAAAAAAAATCCAAAAAGCCTAGAGCTAGATCTAGAATCAGAATCAGTGGCAACAACCCCCCCCCCCAAAAACACTCATTTTGCCACCCAAACAACTTGATTTTTTAGTATGTTCTTCCTCACCACTTTTGAAACCCCAAAACCACTACTGCAGACATTGTTGGCTGCCATGTACGAAATACACGAGTCCGACAAATATTTCTTGTCGGTGCCTATATCATGTCATGTTGACATGGGTAAGTGTTGAGCCCGTGTAACGTAGGAAAAATGAAATAAGAGATGGCGATAAATTTCTCTTGTTTGAACTAAAAAAAGAAGAGAAGAGAAGCTATAAGTGTTGACTTATCATTTGATCTACTTTTCAAATCTCTCCAAGTATATCCCCTAATCCATAGCCAAAAAATGATCATATTTCTTCAATTTTAATTTCAACTCATTTTTCTCCTCGTCATTTCTCCCAATATCCAAATAACTAAAGAAAAACAGATTCTTTTTCTTGTTTCACTTCATTTTATTTTTGTTTTTTTTATATTTGAGGCTACCAAGAATTAAACCCTGGTCATTGGAAATAAGAGTCCACTGCTCTACCAACAAACCACACAACTGTTGACTACTTGTTTCACCTTCTCTTTTGTCCCTTATGTTCTCCAAATAACTAAAAAATATAAATGTTTTTGCTTCATTTTCTTTATCTACTCTCTTAAGAATTCAAACAGAGTCCAACACAGGTTAATTCATTATAAACTGATCGCTTTTATTTTAGCACTCTTCCAATCCAGCTCCAAGGAGTGACCTTTCTCCCATCTGAAGGCTTGGAATATGATACGAATGTTCATATTATGTTACATGTCAAGATAAATTATGAGCAATCCAAAATTTACAGATGTATGCAAGAGTATCACAAGCAGATAATAGTTTGAATCAAGCACATATTCCAAGAAAGAGTTTATTCTCTAACTTGCTATTTGAAGGTATTGAACTAAAGATTGGTTGATCAGAAAAGGTTTCTAAATGAAGCATGTGACTTTTCAGTCAAAGTGTAGATGAGAGATAATAACATATGTTTTAAGTGTATTAACCTTAGAAGGGAGTACTAGAATCAGTTTATAAGGTTAAGCATGTACAACGGGGAATACAATATGTTTGTTCTAGTTATGGAGCCAGTTTAATCCCCAAATTACGTAGATAATGTTATCATATTCTTTGAGTGTGTTTAATTACATAACGGACAATTTGACTATCCAATAGTTGAAGCATAAGAAAGATAATACAAACTAAACAAATATTAAGATCTTAAAAAGTTAAAGAATAACAAAGAAAATCAAAGTTTTGTCAAGTCGAAGTGTTCAATTCACACCTTTAAGTAAGGAAATAATAGTATATCAAAGAAAGCCTACACAAGAAAATGAATACAACAAAAAAGTCAAGATCTGGATGAATAAACTTACAATCGGTCCATTCTTCAAGGCATGTTCTTTGGCAAATTTGCAAGCTTGCTTCACAGCAAGGGCATCCATGCCATCCACCTATAAGAAGCGAAGCATATGACAAACAAAACTAAAGTTTGCAAAAAAAAAAAAAAACATTATTGCCTACCTGGAAAAAGGAATTTTTAAGCATACATTACCTCAAATCTAGACATGAATCATAGTATGTGAGAACGTTATTATAGCTGAACAAAAGGTTTCCGCTTTATAGAACTATTAGAACGCTAATTCTTTTTGCACCAAGCCCTTAACCTTAGAAGCAAACAAACTTATACATATTAAGAACCCAATTGTATAAGCACTAAAAAGCCCTTTAGATTCAAATTTCCTTAAACTTTACTCAATCCTTCAATTTCTAAGGTGAATGGATAATGGGAACAAAACCATCAAGATAAAATCAGCAGAAGAAGCAATTTAGCAAAGCTCAAAATCACAACTATCACAGTTTTTCAGCATTCAGTACCATGCATATACTGGTCATAGTCACTTAAAATACCACAAACATCTAAATCCTCATTTTCGTTACTAAAGAACCAATAAATTATAACTTAAAAAATTGTTATTATCTCAACAAGCCAACTAATTTTCACCTTCAAACCAGGAACATAGTCCCCACGTTTGTAGTATGCTGGACTCTTTGCTGCTCTCCACTCTGCTGTCCCCATACCATCTGTACATTTGCATCGAGTAAATAAAAAGATTTCCACGAAAACACATAATGTATAAACAATAAAATTCCACCGCAATTCAAAATTCCTCACAGTGATTATTCTCGCAGACCAAAATTGCAGGCAGATCCCAAAGAGCAGAGATATTCAAAGCCTCGAACAACTGCCCTTGATTAGCAGCACCATCACCGTACAAAGCAAAGGTCACGCTTTCGTCTTTAGAATACTTTTGGGCAAAGGCCAAGCCACATCCTAACGGAACCTGAGCTCCAACAATCCCGTGACCGCCGTAAAAATTTGAATCCTTCTTGTAAAAATGCATCGAACCTCCTTTGCCCCTAGAACAACCAGCCTGGCGTCCCATCAGCTCCGCGAAAACTTCCAGCAGGGTCCCACCGCGAGCGACGAATGTGCAGTGGTCGCGGTAGGCGGTTATGATGCAATCCTTTTTGGTTATGGCAGCTTCCATACCAACGGCGACCGCTTCTTGGCCGTCGTATAGGTGGCAGAAACCGCGAATGAGTTTGGCCTTGTAAAGTGAATCGGCGGCGATCTCCATCCGACGCATCAGCGCCATGTCTCGGAAGAAGGTGAGGAGCTCCTTGGGACTGGTCTCGACGGAGCGTGAGGGGGCTTCGCACTGGTGCGAGGTGAAGGGGACGGAGGTCTCAACAGTTATGGGAGTGGTGTCAGTGGAAATGGGGCGGCGGAGGGAAATGGCAGACAATAGAGGTTTGAGAATATTGGCAGAGCGGGAAGAAGAAGAGGCGAGGCACGATAGAGCCATCTTGACCGTTGGAATAGGAGCCGGAGGTTGGTGTTGGTCCGATCTGAAAATGAGAATAGGGATCGGTGGTGGTGTGGTGTTGTGCAAGGGAAAAGTAGAGCAGTAAGAATAAAAAAAAAAAAAATCTTTTCTTGGCTGCTTTAGCAGTTTGACCTTTGACGGACAGATAAAAAATAAGTTGAAATATAATATAAAATATTATATATATATATAATATAAATATATAAATATTTTAAAATTTATATAATATAAATTAATAATTTTTTAAAATTTATATAAATATAAAATATTTTAAATATATTTATAATATAATATAAATAAGTAATTTATGAATTTTTTTTGCCATAAATTTTAAGGTCCTGGTGGCGACGAACTCTAATCTTTACTTTTCTTTTAAATAGCTTGGAATATTAGATTTTATTTTCTTTTAAGAATAAGGTGCAAATCATATATATATAATGTACGTACTTACTACGACGAAAAATATTAAATTAAATAAATATAATTTAATTAAATAAATAATTATTTAAATTTAATTTATATTAAATATATTGAATCGAATGAATTATTTATTTTTTAAAAATGCTTACCCGCGCAAGTCGTAACTTAGTTTGTCGTAGCAGGCTGGCCTTGAGAAGCGTTTATTAGGTTTGAATGGATGAGAAATTTTCTCTGAGATGTGGGAGGGGCTGATGGATCAGACGAATTTGTGAAAACTTAACAGGCCAGAAGCTGTGTGTAATTTTACGTTCGTCATTTTCAGAACCAATGGGCCTGCTGCTGGCTCTTCCAACCCCGGTTGAACTTCAGCCATGGTTGTCGGTGCCATACCGGTACCGGTCGTACTGATTGATACGTATCGATTTTGATATATAATGATATCGGTGATAGTTGATTTCGTTTTCATCTGAATCGACCATACCGGTATGTACTGGCCTATTTCGGTAGTACCGACTGAAAATAGCTGTACCGGTCGGTACATAATATAAGCTTGTAAAAAAAAGTTAAATCAACACTGATCTTAAATCTGATAAATATTATACATAATTACTCATAAATTTGATGAATCTTAGATATAATTACTCATAAATTTAATTATTATTAAAAAATTTTAACTTTACTACTTAACTGATATTGATTTTTTTATATTTAATGAAATTTTTTTATAGAACATTATATATATTGATGAATATTGAATATATAAAATTTATTTAATATCATTTATTTCATATTTAAAAATATTTTTTATATATATAAATTAAAAATATTTAAACTCTAATAATCCTGAAACGGTACACCGAAATACACTAGTACCGGTATGTACCTGTACCAGAACAAAAATAGTATGCGTACTGGTACGGTACTGACTACCTTGACTTCAGCCCTTTTGCCTTTAAAATCATTCGACACTGTGGTCTAATCTACGGTAAATATACATGGTGTAATATACACGTGCTTAAGAATAAAATTATTTATTTAAGTACAAAGGTCTATATAATATTTAAAAAAATTTAGATAAAAATATTATGTTTGAAAAATAAGTTTATGTAAAAAATTTAAGTTCAAGTAAAAAATGGACTAGGTCTTAGCTCTAATTTTTAAAACTCGAGCCTGGCCTAGCCTGACCATTTTATTATTACATTATATATTTATTTTATTTTTATGTATTATATAATTTTTGTCATATAAACAATACATACATATAATATTATAATATAAACTTTAAAAATTAAGTTAAATTATTTATATTTATAAGCTTAATAAAAGAAAATTATTAAATTAACAAAGATTAAATTTAAAAAATATTTTTTTAAAAAAATAAATTATAAAAAATAAAATATGAGCTGGTCTAAATGGGCTAGGATTATTTATTTACAAATATGGGTGGACTTAGATAAAATTTAAAACCCTTATTTAATTTTTCGGGTAAGGTCGAGCTTGGATAAGCATATTTAATGTTAATATCATGCTCAAGCCCGACCTGAATCCAACCCGATCTTGCCCAGGAGTAGATTTAGTGTAATAGAGTTGAGTCAAAATTAAGTCAAAATATCACCCTTTAGCTCGAGTTTAACATTTATCAAAGTTTTGGCTCAAACTTGAACAAATCTCTTTTCTTTTTATTTTTTATTTTTTACTTTAAGTTTAATTCGAGAAAAGATATCGAGTTACTCGAGTTAAACTCAAGCTATAGCTAAACCAAATGAACTTTTATATCTAAAAGTCAATTTTTTTCATCATTGACTGTAATTTAGATAAAAGCACAATCAAAACAAACACGAAATTTGAATTTTATAACAAACCATTGAAATATGAGCAAATATAAGTCTCAATACATATGAAAGAAAAATATGATAGAAGTTAAATAATAAAAAAAACCCTTAAAATTACCCTCAAAATTGTGCTGAATCTGAGAGAATAAACAAGGTGGAGACTTTTAGGGGGCGGCTATGGGTTTCCTTTTTTTTTTAATGAACGGTAAAAAGATAAAAGAGAAGTGAAATATGGAGAGAGAAATTAAAAATCTTGGACTTTGGTTGTGCCGTTGGAGGATAAGGAAAACATAAGAAGCTTAGGCATTTAGGTATTACAATGTTCGAACTCAATTTTTTGATAATTTGATACTTGAATTTGATTTGACTATGATAAAAATAAATTTAAATTTTTTTCAAAGTCGAATGTAAAATAATTTATGAGTATAAATATTTCATTTACGTTCTATTTATAAATATCGCTCTTCTTCCAATTATTTTACTTCAATCTCAATGCAGAAATCAATTTTATCAATTGCATTCATTATATATATATATATAATTACATTACATCAAAACAAAATTTCGTCCGATGATAATTAATTTTAAGTAAATTTGATTTTAAAATCAAACATATTAAAGTTGATTCTAGTTTTTTACCCTATTTTTTCACCAGAAAATTTCTCTCAAATATTATCAAAGTTGATATATATATATATATATATATAAGATGAAAAACTTCAACGTAGTTATGTTTATAAGTAGATCGTGTTGTCCAAGTCCAACTCACAAGCTTATTTTACGATTTAAAAAAATTAAAATATTATGTTTTAATTAAATTTATTTATAAAATATTTTTATTAGATAATAAGTGATTCCATCGGCATTAATTCAAACCATTAAATCTTATACCTAAACCCTTAAATAGGTTTAGTACATATTTCTAACCAAATCAGCTTACCGGCTTTCTTTTGCCTTTGAAATGAGAGTGTAATGTTGTTGGAAATGAGAAAAAGAGATTATTTATGTCATTAATGATTTAGTTTAGAATATAATGTAATATAACATATATATTCTTCTTGTACTCCTAGACTTGAAAACATGCAAGATTATATAATGCTCACCAGCATATATATACTAGCATTTTTCGTTTGCAACCTTTTAGACAAAAGAATAGAAAGATGAAGAAGATCGACACAGAGAAACAAACAAAATTTACCTTCCATATATGATCTTCTTTGCCCGATCTCCATAACCAATTTGTAGGAAAAAAAAAAAAGAAGAAGAATAAGTGCATGGATAAGTCGGAGTGGGTGTGACATTGAGAGAAAGAAAAGAAAGAAATAGGGTGATTCAGATGGAAACAGGTACACGTCGTGTAGAATTGACAGGGATAAAGAAAAAAATTGGAAATTGCTGTCCACCCACTTCCTTGCTTTTATTATTTATTTTTTATTGGACCAAAATAACCTTTAAGTTTTTAGAAACACCTCTACAGTCCCTAAACAATACTTCTACAGGCTTTAAAAAACTCAAAATTAATAGATTGTTATTTGCTATTTTGCATTTTCTTTATTTTTCATTGGACCAAAATAACCCGTAATTTATTTTTCATTGGACCAAAAGTAACCCTTAAGTTTTTAGAATCACCTCTACAGTCCCTAAACAGTACTTCAACCGTTCAAAAAGACTCAGATTGTTAAATAGGTCGCAATGGACTTCGCGGACCATTGGATCTTTTATGAAAGTGATTTATCATCTCTCCAAGTTTTCCAAAACTTTCTTAAAAAAGCAAATAGTGAGGAAGGTAAGTCAAAGAACATTTCTTCATATCAAGTAATTGTCATTTGTATTAGAAGAAATACTTAATAGAAGTCTATAGCATATTCAAAACAAAATTACTTTGTAATGTGATATTTAATTTAATTAATTTATATAATTATTTTTTTAAATAATATTTAGCAAGCTTGAGTTCAAGCTCTAGTATCTACAAATATATATATATATATTACCAATAATTCTTTATATTATAATCCATATTGTTGTTAAAAAGTGTGCTATCAATATTATACATCCGTTAATTTTTTTTTTATTTAACTAAGTATAAATGAAGGATTGGAGTATAAAAAATTATAGGTGATATATATCCTATATGTAATCCTTTTTCTATTCTAAAATTACAATATATTTTTTTTAAATACATAACACTTTTTAGAGAATATTCAAAAGAATTGCTGCACAACTCACAAGTTTTTTGTTTCTTTTTTTCTTATATATAAATGAGGTCAAGATTTAAGAATAACCAGAAAGGAAATTTACAAGAATAATTTCATGAGTTATTGGTGTTTTTTTTTTCTTTCTTTTGATCAATAAGAAAAAAAAAAGGGAAAATAAAATCAAAAGGAAAGAATATGTTTTACTTTAACCTTGAGAATTGAGATTCCACATGGTTTGATTTGTTGTGATATATGTATATAAGGGGTGCATTAGATATAATTGGTTTAAAATGTATAACAAACAAACTTTTGGGCAGGCTATGATGGAATTATGTGATCCACCCACTCCTCTTCAATTAACCAATGCCATAATTCACATTTCAAGAAAACACTTTTATCTTTAGCCGACCAAAACCTAAAAATATAATATATTTCATATAGATATATTTTTCCTTTTGATATTATTAATTAAAGTAAAGAATATATTCATCCTAATTGGAGCTGTCTCCGACTATTTTAACTAATTCCCAAATTTATATAATTTCTCTTTGATTTTTATTTTATAAAAAGCAAAATTACTATTATCTATAGTTTCATTGATTGAAACTTTGTGGGTTTTTCTTCTTTAATCGTTGTCAGAAACAATAGAACAGTTATAGAAAGCCCAATATATTTATTTTTTTAATATATTTTAATATATTTCATTTTATTAATTTTATTTGTGAAATTTAAAAATTTTATAAATTTAAAAACTTCATTGAATTGAATCTAATAATTTCATTGAAAATTAATAAAAATATATTTAAGGGAAGAGCTCGAAGAAAAGGGTGTGTTAGACATGAACATAGGCTAGACATTTCGTTCGACTTGACAAGCTTAGTTCGTATTGGATCGGGCTTGTAGTATCAATTTTTTTTTATTTAGGTAGTCCCATCAAAATTACTATTTAAATACTAAAAATATTTTTATTTAAATTTATTCGTAACTATTAATATAAAAATATCAATTTAAATAATGAAACGAGCATTTGGGGTGATTTGGAACTTAGCAAAGAAATAAAAAAATTTTTGAATGAGATAAATTCTCTTAAAATAAATAAAAATATATTTAAAAGAAGAACTCAAAGAAAAGGGTGCATGTTAAATGTGTTTATGGGTCGGATTGGACCAAAATCTGGTATTAATATAATTTGTGCTTTCTTAAGCTTGGCTTGACACGAAATATGATATTTTTTTCTTAAAAGCTACCATAGAGCTCTTATAAAAAATAAAAACTTTAAAAATTAAATTAATTTATTTGGTCATTTTACTTTTATAAGCTCTCTTTTTTTATTAATAGTATGTTTACATTTAATAAATGAGGACATTTTTGAAAAAAATTCATAAAAAGCTAGCATGTTCTTAAAAACAAAGAAGAGAAAGCTCTTGTATTCTAGCTTTTCTTGAACTTTTTTTTTTTCATTTTGTTCATAAAAAATAATTTATTTTTTTAAAGTTTCTCAACTACGCACTTAATTTTATCCACATATGTCAATATTTATAAATAGTTAATCCAATTTCATTTAAATCTACTCATATTATATTTTTTTAATTTTTTAAAATTTTAATAAATTACACAGCGTATATATAAATATAAAGATGATATAAATTTATAATTAAAAAATGGACTGGACTAAGCTTGAACCTTACAAGTTGAATCTAAGATTTGGTCCGTTTTTATAAATAGGTCTAATTTTTTTGACTAAGCTCATTTTTCTCACTAAGTATTTTGTTTAAACCTCTCCAATATCGCATGGACCTTCAAGTTTTGACAAATAATCCGACTCATTAAGATCTCTAGCTTGTGCATGGGTGTGTGCTTTTTCTTATTATCAAGGCCCAAAAATATTAACAGAATTATAACAATACGTTATTTATATTAACAAAATATTTCATAAATGTTATTTACATTATCAAATATAAAAAATATTTCAATTTTGTTACTTTTATCCTAACAATCAACGAAATTAAAGGACAATATTAGAATTTCATTTTTTTTATTAAAAATCAACGCAATCGATAAATATTATGTGATGATACAATTAAATAAAATTAAAATATAATAATGCAAATTCAATATTGAATAATAATAAATAGCAACGAATTTCACCTTAATCCATATTTATTGTATAGTTAGCGAATCTGTTTTTTTTGGTAGGAACACATTTAATATCTAAAGCTTGAAAGAAAAACGTCATCTTTAAGGTAAAGATAAAGTGTTTTGAGTATAATGGAAGGAAACTTCATAACAAACAGAAGGCAACAAAGTGCTAATTAAAATTAGAGTTAGTATTTGATATATTATTAATCAAGTGAAATTAATAAATTGTTACATATTTTATTTATTTTAAATTATTTTTAATATATTCAAAAAAAATCAATCTATTAATTCCGTTTATAAAATTTAAAAACTTTTATAAAATCTAAAAATTTCAGTAATTAAATGAAATAAATTATCTTAAACCTAATACAAAATATATTTAAAAGAAGAACATGAAGAAAAGGATGTGTGTATAGGTGTGTGCTTTTTCTTATAACTAATATTAG
Source organism: Adansonia rubrostipa (assembly GCA_038381775.1). Classification (NCBI taxonomy): domain Eukaryota; kingdom Viridiplantae; phylum Streptophyta; class Magnoliopsida; order Malvales; family Malvaceae; genus Adansonia; species Adansonia rubrostipa. Next base: position 36,636 of record JBBYHM010050118.1, read on the forward strand.
TTTTAATTATTTAAATATATATCTATGTACATATGTTAAGTATTATTTTCATATTTATGTCAAAGTATTTAATATTTAACATGTATAAATTGTAAATATCTATCAAAATTTTAATCAAATTTGAATTAAATTTATTCAATTGTTTGTATATACATATACAAAATATGTATTCAAAATCTAATTTCTAATTAAATCTATTCAATTTACCTTTTTTTTTTTTAATTTAAGTTATCGATTAATCATTAATTTTTTTAATTTGTATATATATATATATATATTGTAATGCCAAAAATATTTAAAATTATGTAAAATATTAATATCATATCAAAATTAGATTCTATAAAAAATACTATTTCCTGGCTAACATTTTTCCTACAAAATAATTGAATAAAAATTCAATCATAAAAATAATGCACATTTAATGTTATGATCAGTGTTGTCGGATCATACCGATCGGTATGTATCGGTTTCGACATATAACGGTATCAGCGATAATTGGTTTCATTTCGATTTTCGTTTCGTTCTGTACCAGCCGTACCGGTAGGTACCGGCTTGTTTCGATGGTACCGATCGAAAATAGCTGTACTGGCCGGTACATAATATAAGCTTGTAAAAAAAGTTAAACCAACACTGATCTTAAATCTGATGAATATTTATACATAATTACTCATAAATTTGATAAATCTTAGACATAATTACTTATAAATTTAATGATTATTAAAAAATTTCAACTTCACTACTTAACTGGTATTGATTTTTTTATATTTGATGAAGTTTTTTTATAGAACATTATATATAATTGATAAATATTTAATATATAAAATTTATTTAATCTCATTTATTTCATATTTGAAAATATTTTTATATATATAAATTAAAAATATTCAAACTTCGATAAACCCGAAACGGTACACCGAAACACACTGATACCGGTATGTACATGTACCAGTACCAGAATAAAAACGATACACCAACTGGTACAGTACTAACTACCTTGGTTATGATTGTGCTCAAATTATTCTTAACACATAAAAAAATGTAATCTTTTAAATATATATAGATCATTTCACGATAAATATCTTTTTTGGTACATCTTTTATGATTTTGACTAAATTTTTGTAGAAAAATAAAAATTAATTTATGAATATGTATCAAAAGAAAAAGGTAATTTGAAAAAATAACTAACAAAATCACAAATGTCAAACATAAGTTTCAAATTGTAATAGAAAAAGTTACATAGCACTACTATTTATAGGCTCATTAGATGCCGATAAATAAAATGTATACATAATTTTAAATTGATTAATATTTTTTAAATTTAAAATGAATATAATAAAAGATATGTATATTTTTTAATTAAAAAAATTAAATAGGATGATAAAAAAATTTATCAAAGTAAAAATTAAGATTTTAAAATTTTAAAAAAATATATAAAATTGCCAAATAAAATGAATTCTTTAAATTTCAAGTCATTGTTATAACTTAATCTTAATTTTAAATGGGTAATAGTAATAGATAGTATAGAAATATTTAATTTAAAAATTTTTAAATACTGATTTTAAATGTGTAATTTTATTTATTATTTTTTAATCTGATTTTAAATGGATAAAAAAATAAAAGATTAATAAGAGATGATCTAAAAAAAATTAATTTAAAATTTTTTAAATTTTGAATAATGAGTTATTTAATCTTAAAAAATATAATCTTTAACTACATTAAATTATAAATATTATTAATCAAAATAAAAAAATTTTAAATTAATTAATATGATAATTTAATCTAATATTTTAGATATTATAATATTAATTAAAATCAAAATTATATTATGTGTCATTAAAAAAAAATTTACATAAATTATTATATTAATGATAATTATTAAATAAATTTATATTTTATTTTATTATATTATATATGAATATATGATTAAGGAAGAACAATGTTAACAAAATTGCAATGGATGATTTAAAAATAGAATTATAATATTTCAAAAAAAATTATAAAACTAATCCATAGCCAGAAGAAGAAAGGCAAATATATAATGGAAAAAAGAAGAGAAAACAGACAAAGAATTCGACCAATAATCACCATATTTCTGCTGCAACGCAACTTGATCAGAACTTTCCCACTTTTAGGCAGTTCTTTGACGGCGGCCACAAACGCGTCATTCCCTAAACCTCTCGTTACTTCTTTCTTGCTTCCAGATCTGCAGTCTTCCAAGTACTCCCTCGATACTCGGTTTCCATTAACCCAAATTAACCCAGGATCTGGCATTCTATTCTTTTCCTCATTGGCCTCTTTCTTCATCCTGTTCTTCCATTTTTCTTTTACTTAATACTATTTAGTTTCACCATTTTTTTCTGTTCTTTGTTGGGTTTGCTTTTGGTTTCTGAAAAGATATGGATTCTGAGCAGCGTCGGAAGCGGAAGAGAATCTACAGGCCCTATTCACGGGCTCAGTTTCTGTCAGTAAGGTCGTTAATCTTGTGCTTGTCTTTCTTGGTTTTCCTTTTGTTCTTATCTTTGGGTAGGTTTCCAATCCGGACGGGGTCCTTTCACCCTGTTCTGAGCATTCCAAGTTTTTCAATCTTGTCCAAATCTTCACTTCAGGATTCTTTTCGTGGTAATTTAAGGTTACCTTTAAGAGTAGAAGGTCGAGTCTTGTTCCCTGATCACTTGCTCTTGCTTGTATCCAGCAAGATTGATCAAGCGGATAGGTTGGACTGTGTTTACCATAAAGATTTGAGTGAGTCTAGTGAAGTAATTGAGGAAAGTGAAGATAAGAAGATTGTCAAACTGGAGGTTTTGTCTATTGATGAATATGATGGGTTTAGATCGATTGTTAGGTGCCCTCTGCCACCTCTGAATTTCTCGGCTACTGTGGGTTTGAGGCGGCGAGGAGATGGGATTTATTATAATTGGGCTTTGAGGAGTAATCAGACGGTTCATTCATGGGATAGAATGGTTTATGAAGCGGTATTGGATGGGAAAACTGCGGTTGTTTTTGTTAAAGGGTTGAATCTTCGACCCCATAAAGAATCTGATCCCACCCATTTCGGTTGCCAGTTTGGTTTGGGGAATTGGGGTAAAGGTGAAGGATTTGTGCTAATGACTGAAGCAGTTGCGGCTGCACAAGAGGTTGTTAGGTGTTCACTGCCGAGGATTATAAGGAATAATCCGAATAAGGCTCAGGGAATTCGAATTACTGTTGTCCATGGTGGTGAGAGTGATGCAGAACGTGAGCCAATGCCATCGCTGGTTAGATTTCACAAGTCCCGATCCTATGAGCGGCAGAGGATTCGGCGAAGGCCTAATGAGAACAGGATGGCTATGCTTATGCCTATGCCTATGCCTTCTGTGGCTAAACTATACTATTCAAAGTCTTTCCAGAAGAAAAGGAGGGCGGGGAAGTACGAGCTCTGCGCCTGCACCATGCTCTGGAACCAGGCAGCGGCACTGCGTGAGTGGATCATGTACCACGCCTGGCTAGGGGTTGAACGCTGGTTCATTTATGATAATAATAGTGATGATGGAATTCAAGAAGTGATTGAAGAGCTTGATTTTCATGACTATAATGTGAGCAGGCACACCTGGCCATGGATTAAAGCCCAGGAGGCAGGGTTTTCACATTGTGCTTTGAGAGCAAGAAATGAGTGTAAATGGATAGGCTTCTTTGATGTCGATGAGTTCTACTACTTCCCTCGTCATCACCGGAAAGGTTTAATTGGTCAAAATTTACTAAAATCCCTGGTTGCGAATTACTCATCATCAAGGACAATTGCTGAAATAAGAACAGCTTGCCACAGCTTTGGGCCATCTGGATTGAGCTCACCTCCATCACAAGGTGTAACTGTAGGTTACACTTGCCGGCTTCAAAGCCCCGAGCGACATAAGTCTATTGTGCGCCCCAATTTGCTCAATGAAACTCTTCTCAATGTGGTGCACCACTTCCAGCTGAGAAAGGGTTTCAGGTACCTGAATTTGCCTGAAAGTTCTGTCATAATAAACCACTACAAGTACCAAGTATGGGACACCTTTAGAGCCAAGTTCTTCAGAAGGGTTGCGACCTATGTTGTTGACTGGCAAGAAAACCAAAACCAAGGGTCAAAGGACAGAGCGCCCGGGCTTGGAACTGAGGCCATCGAACCACCTAATTGGCGACTACAGTTCTGCGAAGTCTGGGACACTGGTCTGAGGGACTTTGTTCTGGCAAATTTTGCTGATCCTTCCTCTGGAGCTTTGCCTTGGGAGAAAGCCTTTTTGTAACAACAGGGTAATGACACCAGCAAAAATTCATTCTTTTCATTTTTATTTTGTTTTGTTTTGTTTTTGTTTTTCTTTTTGCATTTTTATCTGATTTTTTATAGGTACGAGATCAATTGATTATAGGATTCTTAAGACAGCTGTAAATTTAGATCAATTGATTATAGGGTTCTTAACACAGCTGTAAATTTTGTGATGATGAAATAACATTTTTTGCCCCTTTCATTTCTATACTCATCTGTTAAAGATAGTGGCTACTGCTACAGCATCTTCATGTTCTTCTACATAACTTAAAACAATTGCATGAATTTAAGTGGAAAACTTAACATGGAAGATGTTGTGAATACTCATAATTCTATTTTATAGATAGTTGGTAACTGTTTCATTAGTAGCTTCCTGCAAGCTGGAAAATTGAACTAGCAATTTGGGAGTTTAGCTTATTACAAAAATAAGCATATGATATTCTCCATGCACAGCCTACAAGCACACTTTCTACAGCTAAAAAACATGCCCTTGCCAGTTTTGAAGTATCACGGCATATAGAAGTACACTTTTACAGGAATACTAGGTTTGCATTCCATTGATGTCTAAGAATGTTTTCAGTGCAGCGAATCAGATATCAGCAATTGAAATATTTCAGGGACCAGAGCCAAATTGAATTATTAATTACATGACAGCATGTAAGCCCTTTATCTTGATATCTTCTGCCTTCAGTTCTAAGGAACATCACTGCCTGGGGAACCTAACTGCCTTAGTGCTGCGGCAGATGTCATGAACAAGAGATTGATATTAAAAGAGAAATGAGAGGGAGCAGGTGATGAAGTGTCATAACATCAATCGAAATGGAATTAGTGGTTAATCGACTAGACCGTGTCTTGGAAATTAAGAGAATATTTTTATGCAAATGAGTCAAAAGTTCGATGAAAGGAATTATTTCATCTATCGGAAAACAACAGAAGGCCTGCTTAATACTCTGTATTTTATTGGGAATGAGAATGACTGGCAAAAATGAAATCTTTCATTACGTTATACAATCACGAATGCAGGATTCAAAACTGGAGAAGAATAAATGACTAATCAAGTAAAGATCTCTTTTTTCGCACATCACAGTGAAAAAGCTAGATGCACCCTCAATTGCCCGCACCCCCAGCTCTTTTCTTCTTCTTTTATGTATATGCGTGTGTATATATATAATATATAAAGAGATGTGTCTGACAATTTTGGGGGTGGGGAAAGAAGCTATTAATCCATTACCAGTCAGTTTAACATGCAAATGAACATCTTCCATCTTTCGTGGTTGTGGAACAAAGCATAGATGGAGCCTTTACCGGAGTGATAGACTTTGGTAGGATTGTCGAATTAATACGTCGATCACAGCCAGCCAAACCAAGTTTCAAAATAAAGCAACAAAATTTTAGTACAAACTATTTTAAACTCCATAAAAGTAAACTCTGGATTTGTATTAAAGCCTAAGGTAAGTTAAGCAATTAACTCATCTGAAAATGATAATTAAGAATTACCACTAAACAAAGCAAAGCATTAAAATCAAAATTATAGGTTCATACCAATAAAGCGACCAATTAGCCTAATATTAGTTGAGTGATTAACTCATTCAAACCAACAGGCAAGGCAATCCTCCAATATAATTTAACTTTCAATGCATTCTAAATGCTTCGTTTAAAAAACTAACTAATAATGCTAACATTCTCTTGGCTTAGTGGCAAGGAGTATGTATGCTCTCGGTTCACGTTAGTGGTACTTTCAGGAACTAAAGATTTTCCAGCCTCTTTCTCGTTAATTTCCATCTTTCAATCATAATTTGTTCCTCTTTTTTTCTTTGATCATTTCTTTTCTTTTCTTGTTCTTTTCATTGATTTGCTAATTCATTGATTTGTGGATTTGTTGATTTCTTGATTCACTGATCCTCAGTTTCTTGTGAGCTTCAGAAACATGAACTCCTCGAGATTAATTGGCTTGTCGGCTGTTGATTCTTTGGTGCCTTCCTCTGTGGACGGACCTTCAAAGATTTGTTCGACTTCTTTTAATCTTCAAGACTATCCTCCATTAACAGGAGAGAAACGAAGAGATCTAATAACGAACAGAGGCAAGGTAGTTACACCAACTCCTGCTTACGTGGCTACGTATTCAGATGTTGTTGACCGGAGGAAACTGTTTCTTGGCCCTAGAGATCATTCTCTACAATTTTTTCCTCCTTCTAATTCCAATGGTAAGGTGATTGTTCAGCCTTAAAAGAAAGTCTTTGATGAAGGTTTTCATCAATGACAGAATTCTGTTGTATTGCAATTTGTTGGCCGCCCTCCAAATTCCAGTTATTTTCATAAGCTTGCTAATCTTTTATGGGGGAAAGCAGGAGAAGTGGTGATTCGACCAGCTGGTATGAATCTCTATGTGGTTCAATTGCCAAATTAAAAGTTTTGTGACTGGGTTCGGGAGCATGGTCCATGGCACATTCAGAATAAGCCTATTATTTTGAGAAAATGGCCGCTAGATATGAAATCTCTTGAATTTAAGTTGAATAAAATTCCTGTTTGGATTCACCTAGGCAATGTACTACTTCAATTGTACACGCAGAGGGGATTGAGTTATATTACTACTGCCATTGGAAATCCTCTGTATATGGATAAGATTACAGCTAGTAGGGAACGGTTAGCTTTTGCGAAGATTTGCATGGAGATTGATGCTTGTTTTTATATCCCTAGTATAATGGAAGTTGAAACTCATGATGGATCTATTGTCCCTATCTCGGTGGAGACTCCTTGGCTACCTCCGAAATGTGTTCATTGTCCCACTTTTGGGCACCAAGAAAAGAATTGCCGCTCAAAGCAATCTAAAGCTCCTGCTAAAGTATGGGTTCCAAAGAAAAAAGGGGGGCCTTAAATTTTTGAGCATTCTATTGAATAAAATAAGGCCTCTGAGCCACAAGAGAAATAAGCTGAATTTAGTGATGCTCTCGCCCCAATTGCTAAGTTTGGCTCTATGAATAGATATGCAATTTTAGATTCCATCGCTGCATCAGATGATGGACCTGAGGAGGTGGAAGAAGTTCCCTTGCTTATTCATGACCTTGCTCGTTAACCCTCTCTAAGAAAGCCAAGGGCTGCAGGATCTGGAGTGGCTGACTTGATGAGAAGTCTCAAAAGTAAGAGAAAAGAGCCTTAAAAGAGCCTTTTGACTGGGGAAAAAGCAAAGGTGGGGCAAGAAAACTTACTCAAGGGGGTGGATTAAGCAACTCCTATTCATGAAGCTACTGGTTTGGAGTTTGAAAGGATTTTAACTGTCCTCTCAAGCAGCAGGCGGTAGTTAAGAGAATAAAATTTCTTCAAATCGACGTTATTTGTTTACTGGAGACTAGAGTTAAAGAGAATACAGTGCAGGATATTACTGGAAAACATTTTTCCAGGTGGGGTTTTTTAAATAACTACTCAACAGCATACAATGGGAGGATTTGGATATTTTGGAGAGATCATCTAGACCTTCGTTTGTTCAATCTTTCTGAACAATCTGTCAGTTGCAGGGTTACTCTCAACAAGTGTTTTTTCTTAACGGCAGTCTATGGGCGAAATCATGGAGGTATAAGTTTATGGAGCTATCTGTTAGATCATCAGACCTTCATTGTTGATTCTGCTTGGTTAGTTGCAGGAGATTTCAATGTTATTTTGCATCCATCTGAGAGCTCTCACTATGATGGATCACAGACTTCCAGCTCTGACATTTGAGAATTCCAACAGTGTGTGAATCAACTGTCCTTGTCTGATCATGCATACACAGTTCCTATTTTTACATGGTCGAATCATCAAATGGCCTTTCTGACAAAAAAGCTTGACAGGGTGCTTATAAATGGTTCTTAGCTTCTCAAATTTCCTCATTCCTCTGTGGAATTCATTGCTCCTAATGTGTCTGACCATTGTGCAGCAGTTGTACAGGTAAGCACCTCAACTTACTCTCCTCCTAAAACCTTCAAAATTTTCAATCTCTGGCCAAAACATCCAGATTTTCTTGATCTTGTGAAGAGATCTTTGCAAGGGCCAGTCCCAGGTTCCCCCATGCTCAGACTTCATACTAATTTGAAGAGGCTTAAACAGGTGTTGAAAAGCCTCAATTCAGAGTATTTTAATGATATATCGAAGAAGGTGTCAGAAAAAATAAGAGTCGAAGGACCTTCTTCAAGAACTGCTCTAGACATCTATTAATGATGAGTTGCAGGCAAAACTTTTTGTCCTGCATCTGCGGAGGAAATTAAGTGCACGATGTTCAGTCTGGGTAATCATAAGGCCTCTAGCCCTGATGGTTATATAGCTTTTATTATTTAAAGTTCCATGGATGGTTGTTGGGAATGATGTCATTGAGGTGATTCAGATTTTCTTTAGGGAAAGAAAAAGATGCTGCCATCCTTTAATTCAACCATTTTGACCTTTGTTCCAAAGGCTCAAAACCTCAGTAGAATGAAAGATTTTAGCTCGATCTCTTGCTTTACAGTGGTCTACAAATGTATCACTAAAATTCTTGCTAATAGGTTGAAGCAGTGCCTTCCTTTTATTGTAAGCAGCAACCAGCGTGCCTTTTTTCTAGGCAAAAATATCTCAGACAATGTTTTGATGGCTCAAGAGATTATGGCAGAAAATCACTCTCGTCTAGATGCTCTATAAAAATAAATCTTCAAAAAGCTTTCGATTCACTGAGCTGGAAATTTATACTTGATGTCTGGCAGCTTTAAATATTCCAGATGATTTCAGGGGCTGGATTCGGTATTGACTTACTTCACCAAGATTCTCCGTTCCTATTAATGTGGGGCTGGTAGGATATTTTAAAGGTGCAAGATGTGTAAGGCAAGGTGATCCTGTTTCACCTTACCTCTTTGTTCTTGCTATGAAGGTTCTTTCCAAGCTCCTTAATTGTGCTGCCAGACATGGAATCTTTGCATTCCATCCAAATAGTACGAAGATTTGTCTTACTCATTTGAGTTTTGCAGATGACTTACTGATATTTGTAAAAGGTAACCTTGATTCAGTTGTTAGGGTTCAAGAAGTGCTGAGGATTATTTATAGGTTTTCTGGACTCCAGCTTAATAATACAAAAAGTGAAATCTTCTTATCTGCTATAAGCGCTGAAGAACTTTAGGAGATTTAGCAAGTTACTGGCTTCAAGATTGGTTCCCTCCTAGTGAGATATCTTGGGGTGACACTGGTGACTAGGAGACTTGCCGAAAAGGACTGTGAGCCTCTTATTGAGAAGATCATCTCAAGGATCAACTATTGGGCAACAAAATTCCTCTCATATAAAGGAAGACTGCAATTGATTCGAGCTGTTTTGTTTAGTATACAAAACTATCAGAGCATACACTTCATTCTTCCTAAATCAATTATATTGAAGATCATTAAGCTTGCTGCAAGTTTTTTGTGGAAGGGAAAGGAGGATTTAGCTCAAGGGGCACGTCTTGGCTGGAAGTCTATTTGTTTACCAAAATCTGAGGGAGGATTGGGAGTTAAGGATATCTCGTCATGGAACCAAGCATTGATCATGAGAAATCTATGGGCCATTTTGATTTCAGCTGGATCCATTTAGATTGGCATGGATTGAGACATATGTCTTGAAAGGTTGGGATGTTTGGTGGATCTTTGTCTTGGCTAGCAGTAGCTGATGCTGGAGAAAATTACTTTAATTGAGACCAAAAGTCCAGCATTTATTTGGTCAGGCATATGGACCACTAAATGGCCTTTTAATGGTGATAAATTTACGGTAGCTGCTGTTTGGCAGCATCTTCGGCCAAAGAAAAACAAAGTTCAGTGGCATAACCTCATACGGTCTCCATTTCTCATTCCTAGGCATGCTTGTCATCTCTTGGAGGGCAGTAAATGACAGACTACCTACAAGAGATAGACTAGCAAATTGGGGCATTACTAGAGAAGTGCTTTGTCCCTTCTGCCTGCAAGAGAGGGAATCCAGGAACCATATATTTCTTGGTTGCAGCTATTCAAATGATCTCTGGCAGAAAATTTTGGATTTATGCAAGATCAATGGAAGGGCTAAGGACTGGAAAAAAAGAGCTGCAATTGGCCATTAAATATTTGAAAGGGAAGGCACCGATCACGACTGTTCTTAGAATGACATGGAATGCTTTCATCTATGTGGTGTGGAACGAAAGGAACAATAGAATCTTCAAGAAGCAAAATGTTTCCGTTGAGCAGCTTTTGATCCAGGTTAAAAGGGCAGTTTCAGCAAGATAATGGGGGCTAAAAAATGTGGCTACTGATGCTGTTAATTTTGATCTTTGTAATTCATAGGGATTAAATCCGGCCATGTTTGTTAGCTGACTGCCTATTGTTCTTTTTGTTGCAGCTTGGCTGCTTTCTTTGGATGATAAAAATGCAAATTATCCAAAAAAATTAACTTATAATCTTTCTATTAATCTAAACTAGAAGGAAACTAAGATACTCCCAAACGTATTATCTATTCTTAACTCAATTTAAATTAACAACAAATAATTAAAAAAAAAAATCCCCGATACGGCACCGTTAAAAAGAACGGCTATTAAAGAGGCTTTTCCAGTTTAGATTGGCAAGCTCTCGTTCTTGGAAACCCAAATTACTAATACTAGGTTTAACGTACCTACAAAAGTAGGTAATTTTTTTAAACAATATATTAAAATTTTAAAAAAAATTGTAATTTTCAAATGAAAAAGTGAAGTTTTTTTTTTTCCCCCAAAACACAAAGATGTGTAATTTTAATAAATAAAATTATTTTTATTAAATATAAGTAGTTTTTTAGTAGTGGGTAGTTTTAAATAAATAGACATAATTAAAAAAAATTAAAATATCAAAATATCCCTAATTTTATTTTATTATTTTAATTTATTTTCGTTTTATAGTAAAATATCTATATTACTCATTTTATAATAATATAGATATAGTGTATAAATACTTTACTTTTCAATCGAAACAATCTTGAGTTTAATCCAGGCTAATTGAATGGCGTATTATTCAACTAAGCTCTTACTGTTTAATTTACTCATACGATGAATATAATTATATTATTAGATTTAATAATTGATTTGTTAAAATATTAAACATATACAAAGTTACGAAAGTAAGTAAAAAATTAGTTTTATTTTACATAGTATAAGTAATCATTTCTCTTATTTCTATACTAATATTTGTTGTTATGTATTTCATGAAATATGTGAATAGTCGTTGTTCTATTTATTTTAAAAATATGAAGCTGTATATTTTACAAATAATTAAAATTAACAAATGCATTAACATGTAAAGTTTGTTTAATGTTTAATGTTCAAAGTTATAAATTTATTATTTTTAATTTTGATATAAAGTTAAAATTTATGAAAACAAAAAGTTAATATAAATTTCAACTCTTTTTTGTTTTTTTTAATCAAACTAATTCATTTGCATTTCAAGATTAATAAAAAAAAAAATTAAAACTTTGAAAATTAAGTAATAAGGCAAAATTTAACTTTTTTTTTATTTATCATCAAATAAATATATTTACCTTTTAATGGAATTAAAATTGCTAAATAAATTGGATAAATCTTATTAATAAAAAAATATTTACAACAATAATTTAAAAATATATTGAATACCTATAACTATTTTCCTTAGTTAAAAAAGAATCTTACAATTATATTTTTATATATACTATTATTTTAATATTACATGCGTCGCATATGATTTTAATATATTTTATGGTTTATTTTTTAATCAATGCTTGGATTGAGTTAGTGTATGATTAACTTATAATACCAATTCAAACATAATTTTTATATTGATATAGACATTAATAGATGGATATTATCTAATATTATATATTATAGACAATAAAATTGATGAAGGCATTATTCTAACTTTTTTAACATTTTTTTTAAATAATTTCGGGAGACTTGTTTCAATAATTAAATGAACCAGCAATTGAAATAGAGAGACTAAGAATCATAAAAATTTACCTTAGAGTTCATAAAAGGTGACATCAAAACAATCGAAGCTGATCTAAGTTTTGCAATGGGAATGAATGTCTTGCTCAAGAAGCGTATGCATTTTCCCTGCCACTTTACATGTTAAACTGCATCAGCCAATTTGGAAAAAAAA
>JBBYHM010050223.1:3178-48998 GCA_038381775.1 Adansonia rubrostipa
AAGACATTATTCGGTTATGCCAGAGCCTGTTATTGGATATGTTTGCTGCTCCACCGTTTTTTGCATGGCCTTCCCCTTGTTCATCTATCTCTATGGAACCCTCTTCACAATGCTATTCTCAGCTGTTATGCAAAATTACTGCCCTTTAGACTGGTTTCCTAAGAGCTATTTTAGGTCAGTTAGCTTTGTATCATGGTTGGCCGTGCTACTAAATTGGTTTAAGAGTCCATGAGGTATGCGAATGGTCCGAGGAAGAATGAAGCTAAATGATTATATATGGATTTATATGGCTTACACTTGATAAGATATACGTAATCGATAGATTGCTTATTCAAATTGTCTAAAATATGAGAAGACAATGATCATTTATTTTTCGGTTCTTTACCCTTACTAGATTGCGTATTCTTATATATTCATGCTGGTAATTGTAAATCCCCTGTGCAGACAACTTTACCTCTATCACTTCCTTGCTTTATTACCATTTAAGAGGTCTTGCCTTTGATTTATTCCTTTGGATTGAACGTATGTATGGTATTGATTTGCATATGAAAAAGATGTTGGCCTTGGTGGTTTTTCCTTCCTAGAGACAATTATTGAGAATAAAAGTTGTCTCCAAAACTTGGAAGAGGCAAAATAGATAGTGAAAGATATGAAATCATCTTGTCAAAGTTATTATTCTTACTGTGGTATAAACTAATTTCACTTTGTTGATCACTGCAAGGAGAACTTTGAGGCTCTTCTTCTAGATTTTATTATTGTTTTTTATCATAAAATACTTTCATTTGAAATTGCAAATCAGGCTTCAGCTGGCATTATGTTTAGCGGAGGTGTTTTTTCTTGTTTAAAGTACCAAGAAGCTGTTCCTTGGACTGAGGAAGAAAAAAAATTAAGGAGCCTGCTTACAAGGTTCAAGTTTGATGATGCAACAAGTAGAGATATATTGGCTAGACTATATTCTCAGGAATCAACTGATTCCTACCAAAATTTAGCCAGACATATTGTTTCATCTATCACCACCTGCTTGATACCAATGCAAGGAATGAACTGGAGTCACTTGTCAAGGGTCTTCTCTGCAAAAGCTCAGTCTATGAGGAGCGACCTGATGTCAACAAGGAGGATTTCTATGCTGTTTGCCAATCTTGTCTGAGTGTGCTAGTCAACCTATTTGAGGAGGCCTCTGATGCTATATTCCATGAAGGAATGGGCAAAAAGAAGATAGGTAATCCTCTAATTGAACACATTTCCGGACGGGTGGATAATATCAATCGGCTGCTGGAAATCTTGCTTGATCGACAGATGGCAAAGGAATTTGTGGATCTATGGGCAAATCAGGGAATTTGCTTAAAATGCATGAGAGAGCATCTCCCATGGTTAGGTGTGAGCCATGCCGTGTTTCAGCAACTTTGTTCATTGCAATGGGTGCACAAAAGCTGCAGTGCCAGTGAGAGGCCAGGTCAGGGCTTCTCCAAGCATGATTTGGCCCTAATGTAATGGACTTTGGTTAGCTGCAAAGATGCAGAAAGAGGCTTGACATGAAGGCATTGGAGGAAGAAATGGGTCAGACCATCCTTGCACTTCCTTTGAAGCAACGGCATGTTCTATTTGCGGAATGGTTCCGATGTTTTCCCCCAGCATGGCATCGAATGTCCTAATCTCGGCAAGTCCTTCCAGATTTGGTGCTGCACATCTTTTCTTAGGGGCTCCGAAACATATGGCATTGAAGCCAGGTAATTGAGTAATATTCTTTTGTTTATTTATTTTTTTGTTTCCCACTTGTGTGTGATGTTGCAATAGTTTAGCGTGAGATATTCACAAATATGTTTAATGTAGAATCTCTGTAGAATTGTGGTAGCCTCCTTTTTCGTGAAACACTCTTTTGTCTTTTTATATATGGATGCCACCTTCAAGTCAGAGAGTAGGAAATACAATAACATGCAGGACACGAGTAAAATCTGAAACTATAGAAATTTGTTATGGTTTCCAAGAAATTTCCTATGATGTTGGGGTGAATTTATAGGTGATCGAAGGATCAAAGGTGTATTTAAAGTTAGGGATGATATTTGATTCCCTTCATTTTAATTCCTGATTTAGCAACTAGAGTAACAATCTTTACTCAGTTTCTATTGATTTGGCAACTAAAGTAACCCGATATAAACATATATATTACGTTGATATAAATTTAATTAGTTTTACACACTTTTATAAGTACAATTAATATTTTAATAAATTGATCATTGAGTTTAGTAATATAATCTATGAAAAGTTTCATATCGATTTGATAACTATTTGATGTTGATCGAAAATATCTTATATATATATATATATATATATATATATTAATGATTGATTTTTTTCACGTCAAATAAACAATTAGACGATTTAATTTATTTAAAATTTAGTATATACGATTAACATAAATAAATAATGAAATACAAAATTTTTATTAGAGAAATATAAATCATATAAAAAATTACAAAATATAAAATAAAATTAATTTTACCTTTTATCCTACCCTCTCTCTCTCTCTCTCTCTCTCTCTCTCTCTATATATATATATATATATATATATATATATATATACGCATTGGAACAGAAATTGGACAGCCATCCACTTTAAACTACCATGTGAAAAAACAGGATAGAGAAAGAATGTACCTCATCTACAGCGTTAAAATAGCCAAAATATATTAAAAAATGTGACTTTTGGCTTAGACTTTAAAATCCAGAAATCAATGTAGTTTACGTTTTCTTATAAATGATTTTTTTTTTTATTGTTAACTGTGTGCTTTTTGGTTGAGTTGGTGATACTAAATCAAGAATTATATTATAACTTTCCCAAAAAGAACAATCTTACACACTAATCGGAGAGGTTGCTTGGGACTAAAGGAGTTCATGAACTTAAATATGATACCAACACAAGTTTGATGGCAACTTTCAAGAAAGACTATTATTTATACACTAAATGGTGAGGTCTAGGTCGAACGTGGGCTTAAGTAGACCACGCATTTGAAGTCACTATAAGCCACTGGCAATGGATGAAAATTGGCATCGGCTCTCGTAATAGTTTAAATATTTATATTTAAATGATAATATTTTATAAGTTTAATATTTAAATTTTATTATTTATAATTTTATATTTTTAAATTATGATATTTGTCATAAAAAATTAAAAATGATGCGTTTAAACTTGAAATCAATTGTTATCGAGGCAAATGATGGGTTTTTGTCTCTCAAAAATTTGTTTATCGACAACAATAAATATATATAATTTTGATTTATATATATACATATATATATAAAAAGAAAAAAAAGATTATATATAAAGAAAAAAAAAAGATTTGAACGTTTGAGCTTAACATCTTTTATTACCGAAAAAAAGAAAAGAAAAATTTATATCCGTGTATGTTATTCAAATGAACTTGAATAGAAATAAACTATGGGTGAGTATCTTATATTTGAGTCATAATGTTAATCTGTTTATTTTTTAAATAACAAACGAATTTAAAATTTTTTTAAATAGCATCTTCCTTGTCTATTATAAGAAAAACAATTCAATTTGAAATAATAAAAAATTATATTTTTTATTATAATAAAAATTTTTAAATTTCACAAATAATATTAACACAATGACATATACTCTAGAGTATAATAAAAAAAATAAAAAAAAATAAAAAAAATTTAATTAAATATAAAGTAAAGTAGTTGATAGTATCTTAACTTTATTGAGAGTTAAAAATTTTTATTTATGAAAGTTAATTCAATTGATAAGATGCATTTATGTCAATAATCTATAGATTTATTAATAGAATTATGAATTTTTAATTTTAATGATCAAATCTAAATGGTCTTAACTCTAAAAAATATTTATTTATTTACGTTTTTTTGTTAAATTAAAATCTTATGAAAATACTGCAATAATAGAATTGTAAATAGAATTAAAATAGCCGATGCCCTCTTCTTCAATTTATTTTTAAAATATTATTACTTTTTTTTACCAAAAAACATATATATAATTAAAATGAAATATCGAAAATGACAAGCTTACATGAAAAGATTTTGCATCTAAAATTGACTGAAAAAGAGAATCAGCTGTTAGTAAAGCTAGGGATAACTATTAAAAAAGTACAACGATAATAATTATAAAAAACAATGCACTAATCGGTGATTCGGTGTTCACTCACTATATGATTCCAGAAGCGTCACGTCAACTAGATATTTTTCTCGAGAAGAAGAAGAGGAGGAGGAGGAGGAGAAGAAAAAGAAGGGCAATTATAAGATGTTTGTTGCACACACTGCCTCCAAAATTTTCATGCCATTTTTGACCCTTAACTGGTTTACTTTTCTCTACATTATCCACTAATTTAACGTCCATGCAAAGTTTTGACCGCACCGGAACGGAACCCAAAACCAAAAATTACTTGTTGATTGAGAATCTACATTTGGGTTACGGAAAAGGGCTAAATGTCGCGGAGCGTAACGGTGGGCCGGTCTCAGTAATCAACGGCCGTTCTGTTTTCTTTTGGATTGACACGTGGCATGTTTTACACTGGCGTTTATATGTTTACTTATGTATGCATGTGATGTGAATTTGAAGCTATGGGATATGCTTCACATTCACATGCAGTAACTCCCCATCCCATTCTTGATGTTATTGCCATGCCCATGCCCATGGCCATGCATGGAAAATATTAGCATAGTGTGATTTCCCTTTTAAATTTTAATAAAAACAATATTACAAACTAAAATATATTATGCATTAATAACATTGGAAATTTTTAAGAGGAAAATTTTTCAAAAGGATAACATCGCTATTATAGCTAATTATCATATTCCTTTTTTATTTCTTCTTCTTTTAGATAACTAATTAGCATATTCTTATTTAAATTATTTATTAGTTTAATTGGTGATTCATCTTTCCTTTGTCCATTTCGTTATTTGAATTGAAAATGAATGTACAATCTCCCCATAAGATTTTGCCACCATTTCTACTATTGACAATGAACTGAGTATGAAACATCATGGCATAATAAGTTTGTTTTATTACACATAGTCAATGAATTTTTAAATTTTATAAGAATTAAAAATTTGTTCATTTTTTTCTTAAATTAATTTTTATAAGATTCTTACTATACTACGTGTCTTATGGTACTAAATCTATTGGTAATGCTTTTCAACTTTATTAACAATGTATCAGATAATTTTTTTAATATAATTGTAGAAACAGAAAATTTTCAGCCAATACAAGCAAACACATTTTAATGGAAATTTCTTTATTTAAGAAGATTTTAATTAAATTATACATCACCTTGTGATATTAATGACATCATATACGATGATATCATAATTATTTAGTTTTTTAATTAATTAAATACGCACATATAAAGCTTTTTTATTGTAATAATAATAATAATAATAATATTATTATTATTAATATTATTATTATTATTATTATTATTTAATTACGAACATAGGTCGTTTTAAGATTAATTCTGAAAATGTGTTAATTTTTTATATATTAGGAACTCACTGCCTAAGGGGATAGGTTTTCAACTACAAGCTGAGAACTCGCCCCATGAAAGGGCAAAATCCCAACTACAATGTGGGCCAGAGTTTTCTTTTTTATATATTTATATATTTTTTAATTATAATATAATTTTATTTATAATATATAATATATTATATTAATATATTATATTATGTATATATTTATTTATATATTTTTTGTTTGAGCCAATTGGGTTTAACATTTGAGAATCTAAAATTTTTAAAATGATTAAAATATAACATAAAATTTATACCTTTAAGTAGACCAATCAATTCTGACTCGAACCCAAATAATGGCCTATCTCGAGAATTAAATTTTGATGATTTATTTCGACAAGAAAAGTCTAGTTGTAGTTTTAAATCTTAATAATATTAATGCCTATTTTGGGAATTAAATTCCTATTGGATCTTTTCTTCCCATGACCTCCTCCTTCACTTGAAAAAATTGATTTTTTTTCATTTGGATAATCTTTATATAAAATATTTTTAATTAATAATTTATTTAAAATGTATAAATAGATTATTTTTTGCCCTAAATAGAGATTTTTAAATAAATTATCAACTAAAAATATTTTATACAAAGATCATCCAAATGAAAAAAATCAATTTTTTCAAGTGAAATGCAAGACCACGGGCAGAAAAAATCCAGTTAGGATTTCATTCCTAAAATAGGCATTCCTATCATTAGGATTTAAAATTATGATTGGGCTCTTTTTTTTTTTTACCAAAATTGGTCATTAGGATTTAATTCCCGAAATAGGCCATTATTCAAGTTCGGTTCAAAATTGATGGGTCTACTTAAAGATATAAATTTTTATATTATATCTTAATCATTTTAATTATTTCATGTTCTCGAGTGTTAAACCTAATTGACCTAAACCCAGAAATAGAAATAAGAAATATATAAATATATACATAATATAATATGTTAATATAATATATATTTTATATTATAAATAAAATATATAAATATAAAAAAAGGAACTCACTCCTTGTAGTTGGGATCCCTCCTCCTCATAAGGCGAGTTCCCAACTTATAGTTGGAACCTATGCAAAGTATTGACACGTTTCGAGAATTGATACAAAAATAGCCTACTTTCGTAAATTAAAAAATAATAATATTATTACAACAAAAAAGCCCACACATGATGAGACCAATTAGATTTTAAGAATTCATGGTTATTCGATCAAAATTTATTCATGGGTTATATTATTTATTTCTAACTAAATTGAATTAATTTAGAGATAAATAAAACATTCTTTTAGAATTCTTTCATAATGAGATTAAATTCTTTTAGAACTTTTTATCACCTAGCAAGCTAACACTATAAATATGGACTTCACTGAGTCATTTATCACTATTCACATGCTTGAACATAAGGATAAGATTTTGAAGATTCTGACCCTTTCTAAAGTCCTAAGAATCTAGGTTTGAAAACTTTAAGAATTCAAGAAATTTTATAAACACTATCTTTAGGTTTCAAGAAATTCTAAGAAGTTGCTCTTTAATCTTTTGTTGGTTAAAGAAAGAGAAAAATCATGTTCGCTCAAAATTAAGTCTCGGAGACCCTTGAAATAAGCCCTATACATTTAAGATCAAATCATCAAGCCCTTGAAGTACAATTTGGAGAAAAAAATATGAAACCAATTTGGGAAAGGAAGATTTGAAAAACAATGTTTCTAAAATTCCACCAATCAAGGCCAAGAAAGAAAATTTGATAATCTAAGCATAAATATCTAAAAATCCCTGAATTGGAATTGAGATTCAACATTTTCAAGAATCCTTAAAATCTATGACTAAATTTTAAGATTTCTAAGACTCATTAAATTTGGGATGAAATTAAAGCAATTTTAAGTATTAAGTCTTAAAGACTCTTAAAGCTAATTTTAAGATTAAGTCTCAAAATCCCTTCAAATAAATTTCAAGATCAAATTGCCAAGACCTTTGAGTAAAACCTAAGGTTAAGTCTTAAAAATTCTTAAAATAAATTTCAAAATTAAGTCATTAAGACCCTTGAAATAAATTTTATTCATTCAAGAAGAATTTGAAAGATCTGAAGTAAAGTTTCTTTATGAGAAAAAGAATCAATTTTTTTTTTTATCTTTAAGAGTTCAAAGATTATAATCTCTATATCTAATAAATAAAACAATTATGACTTCAAATTTTTTATCGTATTTTCAGAAACAAAATTATATATACAAATTTCTAGCATACTTAGTGACAATTTTTGTCTCTCATCTATTTTCATTAAAGTAAAAGCTCTTAAATTTTGATGGTCCCTCAATGGGCTTTTTCAATAATAAAATATCAAGTCTTCACCAACATAAAAAGTTATATGAAGAATACCTGCATCATTTTGTCAAAACTCATCATCAAATTTAGATAATGGTTGTGATGACAACAAGCACTACTTTAGAAGAACAAGTGGCTCTTTTGCAAAATCTACGGGAATCTCTCACAACAAGTATCAAAGAAAAAGATAATCAAATTTTTTTCATGATTGTGAATATTAAAAGTCTAAGTGGAAACAACCAAGTCTCTACAAGTCAAAATTAATATAAAATTCCTAAAGAAGTTGATGAAATTTATACCAAAGAAGTTGAAGATAAACTTTAAAAATTTTTCTCTGAACACTGAATGAGATCATCAAAAAGTTATCAAAGACAAATTAAAAAAATATTGCTTTACTCTCCTACACTTATGCACAGTTTATTTACAAATAATTGATTGCAAGAAGATGCTTGAAAATTAAAGCCACCTAAGTTTCAACACATGTTGCAAATTTTGTGGAAATTTGTAATAATGCTAGCACCAATGGAGACGTAATGGTCAAGCAATTTGTTAGCTCAATTGGTAATGCCTTTAATTGGCACACAGATCTTAAATCTTGCTCATACAACAATTGGGAAGACCTTCAAATGAACTTTTACATTGTTTTTATACTACTCAATGCATAATCGGTATGATTGAACTTATAAACTCACACCAATGGAATGATGAACCTGTGATTGAATACATTTGCAGGTCAAGAAATTTTAAGTCTTAATTGCAAAGAAAAATTGCTTAAAGCCTTTGCACTTACTTGTGCATCCAATGCATGATTCGACTTTCCACAACATTTTCCATGGCATTAAGCTTAAACTTTTGAAGAACTTGCATATGACATGGAATTGAGCATTGTAGTTGCTGAAAATAAAAGACCACCAAAACAAGAGCCAGTGAAAAAGAAAGAAATGTAATAGGGGCAAAAATTTTACTTAAAAAGTTGGAAGCAAACAACCTATGGCTATAAATATAAAAACTTTTAAGGCATCAAATGATTAAAAAGAGTCAAGAAGTGAAACCTAACTCTTTTGAAGGGAAGGGAAATACTAGTTCTTTTTTGAAGAAAAAAGAAGAGAAACAAAATCCATTCCTCGACTTTGATATCCTAAAGATGTTAGAAGAACTTTTAAAAATCTATTAGCTCAAATAAGGATTGAACCAAGATAGGATAAATTGGTTTTATAAAAATTTCATAAATTTATAAACTTAATAAATAAACCTAAACAAAATTTAAATGAAAAATGAAAAGAAAGTGAGGAGTAAAGGATAGAAAAATCACACACTTAATATATAGAGGTTCAGTCCTTTAACTTGACATCTATGTCCTTTTTATTTTCGCATTTCTTTGCCAAGGTAATTCTCAAATTTACTATTAGAATATTACCTTTGTGATTAAGGTATAACCTTACAATTTCTAATTTTTAAGGCTTAGACAAAAACCTCTGGTTTTCTTAAAAATTCTACCCAAAATTTAAAGTAAATTTCTCAAAGTCATACAAATCCTTTTTTGAGATGAAAAAATGTTTGCAAACTAAGTGACTTGTTTAGCAGGTGAGTGTTGGTAGCGTTTAAGTGTTGTAAGTGAAGAGATACTAGTGGAAGAAATACTAAGTGAAGAGATACTAGTGGAAGAAATACTAAGTATAACAAAGCTTGTGAACAATTGAATGCTTGTAAGAAGATGAAGATTTTTTACTTTTTCTTTTGATCTTTTGAGGGTTTTTTTATTATCTCTTATTTCTAATGTTTTAGAAGTTAATTTTATAGCTTGGATATGAATTATGACCATTTAAGATTGCTTAGAATGGAAAATAGCCACTAGATGCTTAAAAGTCGAGTTATGTAGTTTCCATTCCATACTTCCCTTTATAATTTTTGAAAATTTAGTTGTTGGAAGGTCAGGTATCAATCCTACGATTAATACTTGTCTGAAGTTTCTTTTAAAAGTATCGATGAGGTATTTCTTTCATGTTTTCCTAAAAACCTTTTTAGGCATTTTAAAATGAATTTGATTTATTTTAAAATATTTAAAACATAAGTACGCATTTAACAACATATAATTTTGAAAAAACTTAGGAGTCAAAAATATTTTAATAATTTCCAAATATTTTTCAAAATGATTTAAGGAAAACTACATTTAAGTTTAAGCCAATTAATCTTAAGGATTCGTTATATCAAAATTATGATCAATTCAGAGCTAATAATCTACTCTATTTAGTAAGACAAAACTTAAGATAAATTTGATTGTAAAAGACTCTCTCTAAATTATTTAAAGATTTTTAATAACAACTTCCTTTAATAAAAGTTTTTTTTATTTTATTTTTGCACGAGTAAAAGAAAAACCCTTTTTTTCAATTCGCAATATCTATATCCATAACAATTTACATCCATAACATTCAACAACATTTCATGTCATTCATCATCAACATTCATCAACTAAATTAAATAAATTGCATAAAAACTGAATTAAAGTTATAATAATAAAATAAAATGAATAATATTTAATTATTTAATTTTTAAAAAAATAACTTTGTATTAAAAAAATTCGCTTTTTTATATTTTTAATTTAAAAATTAACTATTCTTTAAACAGACACTCAATTTTATTAAAGTTTTTTTCACTTATAGAGAGATCGTTATAAATACCGTAAAGCACAACAAACTTAGCAATTAATATATAAATAAAGAATTAGTATTTAAAAATTTTTAATTTCACAAGTAATCATATTTTTATTTTTAATTAATATTTATTATTATTATTATTATTATTATTATTTAAGATATACGACTTACTATTACTATTTTAAAAGTTTAAAAATTTTACTAAAAATATATAATTTTTTTTTCATAAATATGGAATTAGAAGGCAAAAATATGAAATGTTGTGTCGGCGAAAAGATGCGTTGAAATGAATGAGAAAGAAAGCAGTATATTGGATGAGTGAGTAGCATACATGCATGCATGGCCAACATCATGCCAATTCATGTTCACTCCTCTTTCTCTTTTTATGACTACCAAAAACAAAACAGATTTAAAACCCAAAAAGGATTTTTGGAAATAAAAAGTAAATTTACCATAACATATATATCACATTCTATTTCTAAATAACTCCCAATGGGATTTATGGAAAAAGAGCTTTTAAACAAAATCAAAAAATTAAAAGAAAAAAACAAAAAATCCGGAGATAAAATATCAATATATATGCTTGCCTTTATTTGTAGTTGTGGTTCAATGGGTTTTTATAGGGAAGCATCAAAGTTTTCTTCTAAGGATTTTCAACACTGCCTCTCCGTGCTGTATGTTCTCTCTTCTGTCTCCTTTGTCAATGGGTTTTCTTTTCCTTGTTTTTTTTTTTTTTTGGGACAATGAATAACAAAAAGTACTTAAACTTTTTCCCATGCTTCTTTTCTTTTTGGTCTTTGCATTATCATTTCAGTGTTGATTTTTTTTTCATGTATTTAATATGCGGGTTTTTATTGGTATGAAGTCTCGTTTGTTGTTGTTGTGGGTGCTGATATCTGGGTTTAGAATGAGAGAAACGGTTCAAATTTAAAAGACTCGGGTTGTAATTTTAGCCTTAAATTCATGGATTTTCTTTCTTTTTCCTGTATTTATTTTGCAACCATATATGGATAAAAACTTTATTTATTTATTTTTTTTTGAATTCGGGAGATGGAATCATTCAATTCTCTGTTTTTCTCCCTCGTGTTTTTCGCTTAGTATGTGTCACTATCAGTTTCTTTTTGTACTATTATATTAGCTTGCATCGAACCGTAACATTTGTGCCAAGCATAGACAACTTATTTGATGGTGGGTTTTTGGCTTTGTGTTGTATGGTTTTGTATTTCAGGGCTTAATTGTTTTAAATATCGAATAGAATTTCCACATAAATGTTCTTAGCTTGTCGCTGAAGTTCTTATTTGTGAACAAGTGCTGAAATTCTAATGATGGTCGTAGGTTATGAGTCATGACCCTATTTTCTTGCTTGGAATTAACCCATTTATTCTTTTTTGTTATTTTCCATAATTCAGGTTTTAGTGGTCAGAACGAAACAGTCACCACATTTATGAAATGCTGACTAGTTGGAGTGTCAAGTTCTGAGTATGGCCTGGATTTTGCTTCTTTGTTGAATATAGTTGTGGCCTTTCTCCATCAAGGTGCCTGGGGAGGCTGAAGAGGATATCTGGGTATGGTGAATTTAAAGTTTATTAGTTCAGTTTGGTGAATTTGTTTAGGTGTTGCAGTTTTTATTCAAGGGAAATGGTGCCTTCTGAGCCACCAGCTCCAATTGGTGGTGCTCAGTCTGTTCCTCCGGCACTTATGCGATCAAATTCGGCAATTCTTGGATCCCAAGGTGGTTCAATGCCTCAGCAAGCAACATTTTCATCGCTTGTCTCACCAAGAGTGCAGTATAACATGAATTTGCTAGGTAGCACAGCGAACATTTCATCACTTCTCAATCAGACTTTTGGCAGTGGAGGTTCATACTCTGGCCTATCTGGTGTGAGTGGTTTCCAACATGGAGGTTTTGATGCCACAGCTGAGTCTGATCCTCTCACTGCTGTAGCAAATGATGTTGGTTTTAATGTACCTCCTTCATCGTTCACACCTTCAAGTATGGCAAAATCTGGCTCATCTGGCCTGCTTCAGAATCAGCAAATTGCAAACTCTGCTGGAAATCCTGCATTGTTGGATCAACAGCAATCTCATTTGCAACAATTTGAGCTGCAAAAGTTTCAGCATAGTCAGCAAGCAATGCAACAGTTTCCTATTTCCCAGAGTCAATCACAGCAGCAATTTCAATCAATCCGAGGAGGGGTAGGGGGCACAGGTGCAGTCAAGTTGGAGCCTCAGGCTATGAATGATCAGATTGGTCCCCAGCAACAGTTGCAGTCATTCCGAAATCTTGGAACGGTGAAGCTAGAGCCTCAACAGAACCAAATTGGAAGAGTCATAGGACCTGTCAAGGTGGAACGCCAACAGTCTGATCAAGCATTGCTTTTGCAGCGGCGGCAACAACAGCAACAGCAACAGCAGCAACAGCAACAGCAGCAGCAGTTCCTCCAATTGTCCAGGCAGTCTTCTCAAGCTGCTATTGCACAGATGAATCTTTTGCAACAACAGCATATTTTGCAGATGCAACATCAGCAACAACTGTTGAAATCACTTCCTCAGCAAAGGCCTCAACTACAGCCGCAGTTCCAGCAGCCGAACTTGCCTATTAAATCTGGTGTTAGACCAGCTTATGAACCAGGAACTTGTGCTCGGCGTTTGACCCAATACATATATCAGCAACAGCGCAGACCTGATGTAAGATAATTGCACTTGTAGAATTAATCGCTTTTATGGTTTTGCTGTTTTACTTCGTAGTAACACTTGTTCTTGATGCAGGATAACAATATTGAATTCTGGCGGAAATTTGTTGCCGAATTTTTTGCTCCTAATGCAAAGAAAAGGTGGTGTATTTCCTTATATGGAAGTAGTCGCCAAACTAATGGTGTTTTTCCTCAGGTATGTCGTTTAAAGAAATTAATTTACACTTTTCTGTCCCTAGGGAGAGGAAAAGCTGGTGCTTTAGAATGGGAGAGGGCTGGTGTTTGGCATGGAGTATCCATGGTGCATTCCTTTCTAGGAATTTTAAATTTGATAAATGATGCCTTGGAGGATCACTGTTTTTTAATTTTTGATGGTGTGAAATGACAGTAATGAGTTATGGCAGATTTTGGAGAACAATCAGCCTTAAAAAAAAAAGGAGCAAAAAAAAAAAAAATCAGATAAGGTGATGTAACTTCCATTGTGGCCCTCGCCTTATTCAAGGATAAGTATGGAGAATTTAGTTTCCCTTGTGAGATACGTGGATGCAGGGCTCAAGTTTTACGATTTCAGAAGGATTTTATATAATCTCAAGTGAACAGTTATCAGTGTAGTAGTTTGTTTTGGGAATTGATAGTAATTTTCTGTATAGATGTTAAGTAAGATTTGGGTTTGCATACTTGGAGAAAACAGGTTTCTATTGTTACAAAATTTAGTAGTATTTTGTGGGTTGACAGGGGAGCATGCTAGGATCTTGTTTGCCTATAATTTTATATCTCAATGGAGTCCTGACCAATTGAAATGGTATTTTCCACTTTTTGGAATGCTTCACAAAGTTTAAGATTTTGCTATGTTGCCATTTTGAGGAAATATTAGACATTTAATTGCAGCTTTTGCAGGATATATGGCACTGTGAAATATGCAAGTGCAAGCCTGGTCGTGGTTTTGGTATGTTATTTCTTTCTCCTCATCAACTTGATATTTTATCGTAAGATTCCTGTTTTTGACACTAGCTATATCTTGTCATATTAAGCTTGGAGCTGACTGTATCTTGCCATATTAAGTGAAGAAAGTGTTCTGTATTTGAATGTAAATGGTCCTGCTTGTTAACTAATGTGTTTATCAAGTTCTGCATCTATGACTATTTTAGGAAAATATCATAAACCACTATGGATTCAATCTTTATTGAGTCACCGGCAAACACTTGGTGGTGATGCTCAAATCTCCTTATACATAAAGATTATGTATCTGATTGCAATCCTTTGAACCATATAATGGATACTTTTGAGGCCTGCTTTAATCAGTGTCCAAACTTTCTTTGCATGAAAGAAGGATTTTAAACAACACCAAAAGAAGTGGTCCATGCTACTTCCGTAGTGATTGTCTATTTGGATATGCATCGCAATTTTTAGATATCTGTTTCGTTATGCATAATAATTTAGGTACATAGGCTTCATTTAGAGCAAGAATAAAAGGTAAGTTGGGTCTTCAATCTCTACTCTTATCGTCTTAGTCTTATGTATCAGAGATGCTAGGCTCTAGCCTTATCTGTTTAATGTCCGGTGGTTTTAATAAATTCCTTTTACTTGGTCTACACTTGAAATGCATGAGGCAATCTTATATAAATGACTCAATAATAGGTGACTCAATAATAATTGTTTTAGGAATAGAAAAGGTGGTAGTACAATGGTGAAACTGTTGAGTGATTGTAAGGTAGTAAGTCTATTTTCTTTCGATTCTACGAACTTGGTGCCAATAGGAAAATGAATATTATAATAGTTTGTAGTAAATGTCACTTTCGTCCAAGGTGCAAAAGTGTATCACCATTTAACGGGTGCTTCGACTTTCAAATGTAATGAGTGGCTGATGCTGAAGGAAAAAAAGATATATCTTCAAAGCTAAGCAGCTGAAAATCTAAGTATAATTTCATTTATCTTCTTTGAGAGGGTAAAGAATATGACTTGTAACTGTATGAGAAAAAAAATGTTTATCATTTCATGTCCCAAATTGCACCAAAAAATGCTCATTAAAGGAGAGTAAATATCAAATTCTTTCTTTTCAAACATTCTGTTTGCACTTTCAGAGACAACTGTTGAGGTTCTGCCCAGGCTATTTAAAATCAAATATGACAGTGGCACTTTGGAGGAGCTTCTTTATGTTGATATGCCTCGTGAATATCATAATGCAAATGGTCAAATTGTCCTTGACTATGCAAAAGCGATACAAGAGAGTGTTTTTGAGCATCTTCGTGTAGTACGCGATGGTCAACTTCGTATTGTTTTCTCTCCAGATCTAAAGGTTTGGAGATGCTAAATTCTCTGTGTTAAAGGAGGTTGTAACTTCTGGAAGTTCTAAATGGTTGACATTCTGTTACCTTATTTTATCTTGTAAATGCTATCTAGATTTGCTCTTGGGAGTTTTGTGCACGACGTCATGAGGAGCTTATCCCTCGAAGGTTGATAATACCTCAGGTATACAAAAAGATGCTTTATATGCCTGAGGTTTTTTATGTGCTTAATTGGTAGGCTTAAAATAGCCTCTCCTGGAGTATTCATGAATGTAAATTAACTTGATTTTGTTATGCCTTAATGTGATGCTAGCTCATTAAAAATCATTATTTATCGCTGAGCAAGTTCCTCTCATCTTCATTGCAAAAAACCGTAGATAATCCTGATGTTTATTTTTGAATCGGGGGACACAGAGTAGTAGAAGGAAAGAGATTAAGGATCCCCCTCCCCCTCCGCCTCCCTTTTCCTTTCCCCTTTCCCCACTCTGATTCCTGAAAAGGAAAAATATCTGCTTTTTTCTTGGGGCTGGGGGTATGTATGGAGTGAAATGGAGGATGTGGGTATTTTGCCCAGTTTTTTTTTTCTTTTTTGTTTGTTTGTTTGACTTAGCGTCTCTGCTGGAGCCGTTGAAATGGAATTTGATCAACCGAAGAGCATTCTTTCACAGATTCAATAAAGCCTTTTATTACCTGATACAAATTGGGGTAGACTTTGATAATTGATTAAAATGGATTCCAGGTAAGTCAACTTGGAGCTGCTGCACAGAAGTACCAAGCATCAGCACAGAATGCATCATCCAACTTATCTGCACCGGACTTACAGAATAACTGTAACATGTGAGTTTTATATTCCTATTAGATCACTTCCATAATTAATGGCCTAATATCTCTCCGTGGTCTTGTAACATTTGAGTTATCTATTCATAACTGTGGCATGGATATAACACTAAATGGTATTTTAAATCATTGTAGAGAAATTTTGTCATAGAAAGTTGTGAAGGTAATTCTATTATCTTGCAAATATTGCTGTAAATCAGCTGAATACCATTGAACTTTCTTCTTTAAAGCAAGGAAAATCAAGTGTCAGTATATGGCCTTATAGGGTTAAACATCTGTCACTGACTGGATCTAACCCAAGTCATGTGCCTTAGCATATGTAAGCTTACTTTTGTGTCCCTGTGACCACTTTTCCTTCTTCTCTTCCGATTCTTGCTGCCGTCTTCAAGCATCCCCTCTCCCTCTATTTCTTCCGTTTGATTTAAGGCATAGATCAGAAGCAATCACATTAAGAAAAGCAGGCTATTATGATACTGAAGCCACTTCTTTTCTTTTGCTGTACTTCCTCTTTGTGAACTCAGATCTTCTCATCTCTCAGCACCATCCTAGATGGCTTTGTGATCAATGGCGTTATCTTCTTGCCTTCCTGCTTTTGTTTTGAATTCCCTTTATCCAGTCCTGCTTGTATTGTGTCAGAATTTAAATAAACATTGCTCTTTTCTATGCTATATACAACTGTTTTGATTTTTATGTTGGCATATTTGAGGCATGTCCTCATCCAACATGGACATGAGGGGTGTGCCCATTCATGCTTCCTTGATTGATTCTGACTTGACAATTAGAAGCTATTTATTGCAATTCCTTCTGGTAGTGCTAAGGATTGGTGATAGAATGTGTTATCTGTAGATTAAAGACTGGGTGAAATGGAGAAGTGAAATGCAGATGCCTGCCATTTTGAAAGGAAAGTATAATAAAATCATAAGGCAATATGCTCTACGGTGTTTGGTTTCTATAGCGTATTTAACAAAAAATCCATAAGACGGGTCTAGCTGAAATGGAGATGTTAAAATGTCATTTAAGAAGAGCTTCGTTGAAATGGAAATATTCATAACAATCTGTGGCTGGCTTGAAATGAGGTGAATTAAGAGAAGGATAACTTAAATGTTTCACTCGTGTGCAGTATCGAGTATTGACCAAAGGGATGCTCCCATACTTCCATATACAAGAGTGATATGATTCAGTTAGGAATGAAGTAGAGGCACAGAAAGGATGATCTTCGGGAAGTGATGAGAAAGGACTAGAGTGCTGTTTTTGGTCTTTGTAAGGATATAACCTTAGAACAAGTTTAATTAAAAAAAAAAATGATTTCATGTGTGTGATCCCAAACTTGTTGGAGTTAAGACTTAGTCGGTTTGAGTGTAGATGATAGGTCAAACATGTCTTAAATTATGCCCCCATGGATTACCGAATGGCATCTAAAAGTGATGTACTTGGACGTATAACTGAAGGTGATGTAGAAGTGCTGTTCTGCTGTAAAGACCATTCCATCTTTACATGATTCACGTTTCATGCATGACCTTCTGTGCATATACATACTTTTCACATGTCACCTTACTTTACTTTGTCGATAACATGTTGTGATTCTTTCAGGTTTGTTGCATCCGCTCGTCAATTAGCAAAAGCCTTGGATGTTCCTTTGGTTAATGATTTAGGGTATACAAAGAGATATGTACGGTGCCTTCAGGTATTATAGGCTGCAATTTTATTGTCTGTCATTATGAATTGTGGCATTTGTTTCTGACTTCCTTTCTTCTCTAATTATTTTAGTTGAAATTTGTACAAGTTTTCCTGTCAAGTATGTTTGCTAATTTCATTTCTCAGAAAACATAACTCTTTTGCATGGTAAAACCAGTCAGATGGTATGGCCTTAACACGTGAAAAATTATGAATAAACAAATCATATAATTTTTCTTTTCTCTCTATATTTTGTTAATAAAAATTTTCTTTTATGTCTAGAAATATTGGGATATCCCATCTTCCTTTTTTATTCTTTTATTGCTCTTTTTTATCATATCTATTTTTTCATGCAAATGCTGTATAATAAAGAAACTTAATGGTTTGAGATTTATGGAGATTGGCAATTTTACTTGAATGTACAGAAATTCTATAGTATGAGATTGAATTTTCAGCAATAAACCTAGAGGGACTGATCTAAACATTTAACACAAAGTAGAACCGCGGTTGCTGTCACTTGACCAGAATTCTAGGATTGCCATTTGGGGGAAAAAGGCCATGTGATGTTTACTATTGAAACGTACATGTTAGCACTAGTTCAGTATCCTTGGTGTGAGATAGTAGCAGTAGCCTGTATGAATAATTTTTCCGGAGTCCACTAAATTTGAGAGTATAGGGATGTGTTTTTCACAAATGAATGTTCAGGGAATGATCTGAAGAATTTGTGGAAGTATAGGGACCAAGTTCATAAAGGGATTTGATACATAATAATTATTTGTATGATAATATACATATATTTGTATTTTGTTGGTGGTGTTTATTAGTTATTCCTGTCAATATTTGCCATGTCAGTATTTGACTAACACAGACTGAATTGAAGTACCTAATTGTGAATTTTTTTAGGGTACCACATCAACGAAATGTATATGGGTCTGGGAAAATTACATCTTTTAACTGAAAAAAATGTTATATGGATGGTCACCTTTAGGGCTGTCACGATTCATGAGATTTTATACAAGATTAATTAATTTTTCGTTATCCAACTTCTATCTTTGTCCACAAATTTACCTTCTCTGGCTGATGTTTTCTGGATTCTCATAGGACCTTACATGTAGCACAAATTCGAAGCTAATGGCTGGATAGCTGATAGTTCAGAGCTTAGCTTAAGAGGAATTTCAAGTTTCTTTTTTACGTGATTTAACTGGTGGTTTCCAAATTGCAGATATCAGAGGTTGTTAACAGCATGAAGGATTTGATTGATTATAGCCGAGAGACAGGGATGGGACCGATGGGTATAGTTCTGGTCTTTTGATATTTATGATCATTATTCATGCCAACTGATTTACTAAGAAGCATTCTTGTTGATCTATTGGTGTTGTGCTGATGCTGCTTATCTTCCTGGCTTTTCTGAGCCCTAATAATATTAGGTGAGCAGGAAGAATCCTGGGAAGACATTGGCCCAGCTTGTCCTCCCCTTGCAAAGAATCCCAAATACCCTTAATTGATGGAGGAGCCAACTGATCCCCTAGATGTCAAGTTCTAATTGTTGAACTTTGGGTGTCTCATTGAGCATGTTCCTACCTAATCTTAGGATAATATTCCACCAGAGAGCAGAAACCTTGACTAGATTTTACAATTGAATCAATACTAGCTATATTTGTTGAAAACGTGATGCAGTTATAACTAGGAGATCAAATTGGCTTACTGGGTCTGTTTTAATGGGCGTCATAAGCCAAGTGGAGGGATTACTTGCCCTTCTTTAACAGACTGAAATTGAGGCCTGGAGTATTACATGTATTGCACAGGCTTCTTTAGCCTTCCCCCCCCCCCTCTATATCTCTTTATAGTGCCTCGAAATGTCACAAGTAGTGTTGTCATTGATTTGTCTCCTTTCTCTTTTATAGTTTTTGCTTTGCCTTGGGACATTTAGTATATATATTTTTTTGTTTCATGTTCAGAAAGTCTGGCCAAGTTCCCAAGGAGGAGTTCTCCATCATCTGCACAGCATAATTCAGCTCAACAAACGGAGGAGCAGCAGCAGCAAGTCACTGGAGAAAATGCAAATAATGATCCTCATTCATTACAATCAACTGTTCTGCAGGCTTCCACAAGCACTTGTGTTGCCAGTGTAAAGTACTCCCAGGGGGCAGCAACATCTACTTCTACTTCTGCTACCGCCTTTGTTGGGCTTGTCCAACAGAATTCCGTGAATTCTAGGATTGAAAACCAGATGAACAATCCAAACAGTCCCTATGCTGTAACCCAAGTTCAGATCCCATCTGCAGGGTCCTCTACTACTTTGCCACATACTCAACCAAATCCCCCTTCACCCTTCTCATCTCCGACGCCATCGTCATCTAATCTCCCTCCCCAAAGTTGTCATGACGCCTTGGCTCCATCAGCTAGTGCAAAGAATGTGAATTCAGCAAATTCATCTGCACAGGTTCCACTGCAGCAGTCGTCTCAGTCAAGTGAGGTTGATCCAAATGAATCTCACAGCTCTGTAGAAAAAATCATTCAAGAAATAATGATTTCATCACAATTGAGTGAAGGAGGTGGCATGGTGAGTGTTGGTTCTTTAGGGAATAATAACTTGAAGAACAATAATGAGCTTCCACAGGTGAGTGGCAGCTGCCTGATGGGGAATAATGGATTCATTAATAACAGCAGTTCAGGCATTGAAGGTGGAGGAGGATTCGGGAACATGAGTGGTGGCATGGGTCTTTCTCCGAATCTCACTGCTGCTGCTATGAGATCTACAATGGGGAACAACTCAATGAATTTGACAGGAAGGGTTAGCATGCCATTGATGCCTCAAGGTGCTATGAACCATCAGCAACTAGAACTAGCTAGCAGATTACTTAATGGGCTTGGAGCTGTAAATAGCTTTAATAAACTTAAGTTTGATTGGAAATCCCCTTAAATTTGCTTTCTTTCACTTGTCTTTTTTTTTTTTTTTTTTTTATGAATTTGCTGAGGTTTGTGGTAACAAATACAGAGTGGTTGTTGTGCCTTGTGTGCCGGAGTGGTGATACATAGTTTAAAAGAGGATTTCTTCAATCTGCTACTGATTGATTATAGAGTGAAGGATAACATGAATCTCAGCCTTGGCAGTTGAATTGTTTCTTTGGATTTCCTCCCTTCCCTCTTCCTCCCCATCTCTTTTCCGTCCGTAGAGTGTGCTTGTAGGGTTCCCTTTTGGACATCTCGGTAATGTATATGGTTATAATACCATGGGGCATCTTTTTTTTGTTAACAGGTTTCACTTACAGTATTGCATGTAAAACCAATTTGGTTTTACAAAGTTTTCATAATTTTATTTATTTCCTAAATTTGATTACTTTTCAAAATTTTATTTTTTTTAATTTGATTGTTGTATTTCATATGTTATTTATGTAAATTATGCATGTTTAATTTTAAGTGAAGTAAAAATGTTTTAACTATTTATTTCACATAAAAAGGTGATATTCTCGATTACATTATATAAATATCAGATCAATTAAAAATTTCATATGCATAATAAACATCATTATGCTATTGAATTTAATAATTGATTAATTAAAGAAATCAATCATATATTAACATATAAAATTAATTAACTTTGCATTAGTTTAAATAAATTGATTCTTTAAATATATATATATATATATATATATATATATATATATTTATCGAAAAGAATGGTATTAAAGCTGTTAATTTTGACGGATTGCTTGAATGATGTTTGTTGTCAATGACAACGCCTGCCAAGATTTTCAAGAGGGCGTAAAATGAAAGAGTTGCAATGCCAAATTATGAAAAGTCGTTGGCCGAAGAATTTCTGACATATGTGGTAAGTAGATTGCTAATTTCAAAGGAAGACAGCATGTTTTCTTAGCCTTTTAACATAGGTTAGTTGGTTCAATTTCAACACGCAAGGAAGAGTACACGTAAACTTGGTAGGAGCATGTTTTTATCTCACCATCCGCTTATTTGCATACATTTTTGTACATTTCATTACTTTTTCTTCACGTTCGTATTCCCCTATACAATTACAACAACATTGCTTCTTTCCTACCAATAATATTTGTCTTCCCTTCTTTTTGTACCCACCCAACTTGCGTACTTTGTCCTTTTCTTTTAAAACTACATTTAGTGGTTTTTAGGCCTGCCTCTTGCTACCAGCCAGAATTCGTTGGATTTGAAGCCCTCGGCTGAAGGCTTGGTTGAACAGCAGCCTGGTCTGGAATTCCGACACGAAGGGGAACCATGCCAATATAGCAACTGGGGCAAATATCATCACCCCCATAATGTATTGATACCCTTTCGCCAGAGCCTTCACTGAGCTCCACATTCCTATTCCCTTCACCAATGGCTTGCATGCTTGTGATATCTGAACATCATCATTCAAAACAAACCCAACTCAATTTTACATTTTACTTACCAAACAAACAAACAAAGCTCACTGCATCCACTAACACTATAACCATCCATAGAAGCTTCTCAGAATAAAAGTATACAGAAATTTAGACAGTGTTCCGAACTAAGAAGGCGGACTTTCTACAAACACAAATGTGCTTCTAAAAATAAAGAGTACTTGAAGTAGAGCCCACCCTGTTGGCAAAAACGCTAGTAGGTTCTGAACGATATCTCCAACTGTGAGATCAAGGAAATAAATGAGCATTGCGATAACGGCTACAGACCCGGCCAACAGAAATAGCTTAAGAAGTCTGAACATCAGCTGGAAATCTGCACTGAACTTCTGTCTACCCATGGACACAATCTGCAGATTAAAAGTGCATCAATGTGTTTTGAGCCAATGCAGAAATCGGACTAATCTCATTTTGAATGATACCTTGGCACATGTACTCTAGCAGAGGTGCTTTAGAATATGTAGTTTGGCATAGGTATTTTGGTATAAGCATTTTGGCAGAGATATTTTAGCAGAGCTACTTGGGTATAACGCTCTTTGGCAGTAGCGTTATCTAGCACAACAAGTTCTACGCAATAAAGACTGTGGAGTTAACCCTGGAAGGTTGGCAGGATTCTTAGGTTTTCTTCATACTTGGGATGTCTTGGAGAGTATGGTTTAAAGGTTCAGATATGAAAATTGTTAAGAAGTGTTTTTCTTAACCTTTCTCTAAAATATAATTGCTTTCTTTCTTTTTCGGTGCATAGATAATACATTTTTAAACTTGCTGTTATATAACCAATGTCCACTATATGTTATCAAAACATCCTTAAGGAAGTAACTTTCTATAATTATCTCAACCCACTACTCTTGTAACTTAAGCCTCAACCCACTTTTTCTGTAACTTCCATCTCAACCCACTCTTTGTAACTTCCACTTCAACCTATTACTCTTATAATTTCTCTCAAAGAGGCTATAAATAAGGATTCCAAAGTTTCATTTGGGGATCTTTGGCATATTTTGGGCAAATTGATAGTATTAAAGAATTCTCTACAATTTCTTTTCTTGGAAATCATATAACCACTGTAACCTTCACCATTCTCAGTCATTTACAACCTCCATCATCACTACCTACCACCGTGCTTGTCTTCGAGGGTCTGCTCCAATTTTTCTCTTTGTCATCTCTCTATTACATCAAGTTTTACTGGTTGCAACGTTTCTTCATCCATTCAAAAAGAACCCGTTACATTTTGGCGACTCTGCTGATGAGGAATGATTGCATTAAGTAAAACTTTTTTGACTTTGTTTCATCAAAGATATGGAAGATTCTACCGGAAACCAAAACACAATAGTCCCACCTTTTGCATCCAAGATCTGATGATGATGATTAAAGCCAACAAAAAAAAAAATACAAATGCTTGACGGAAACAACAAAAAAATGATGGAGACAATTTCCCATTTTACATTTTCCTCTAACGTTACTACCTCACATGTCGAACCTGTGAGTAACGGGAATGGAAACAACTCTGGTGGAGTTACTCCTATCATAAATGGCAATGGAGAAAACACATCTGATGCCTCTAACCCTATACCTTTAGGAATTCTAGCCTAGACACCACCACCATCCATACCCTAAACACTAACACCCAAACTACTTCTGCTGGAAACCGAGCCCAAGCTGGAACTTCCATATTGGTAGCACAGACTACTGAAACTCAAACCTTTGTTACGAAGGAAGAGCTCGATAGGTTGCTTGATCAGAAGAACAAAAGCCTTATTTTTTCTATGTTTGATCTTAAGCTTCCATACCCTATTAAGGTAGCTGCTAAACCATACCCAAAAGACTACACTAGCCCTAAGTTTAAGCAGTAAAGTCTGGTGATACTCATGAGCATGTGATGAAGTTTGTGGAGACATTGGGAGTTGCTGGATTGGATGGTGACTTGAAGTTAAAAGAATTTTCTAAGTCACTAACAGAGAAAGGGTACACCTGATATGTCAACCTTGCTTATGGTTTTGTAGAGTCATGGAGCCAAATGTGTAATGTTTGATGAAAAATTCTTTTTTACCCAGTAGAAGGTCATGTTGATTGATTTAAGGAGAGAGCATTAGAAGTTAAGGGAAAATCTTATGGATTTCATCCAACGCTTTAGGGAAAGGGTATTGGACATCCAAGACTCGCATGATGAGAAAAAGTTAGTGAAGGTGTGCATACAAAGGATGTTTGATGAATATAGGGTGCATTTAGAGAACTGGCCCCTACCAACCTTTGCTATGCTTGTGGAGGCTGCTAGAAAAACCAATAATATTGTAATGAGACAAAGAGAAAGTAATAGGTTCTTGAGAAAAAGGACTCCTACAGCTAATGCCATCTAAGGATGAGGCACAAAGGAAAGAAGAGGTCTATTGCGGCCGAACATATATCTCAGAAAGGATGATTTTAGAAGGAGGTAAGATAATAGAGTTGACCTAATACCTCGATTCTTGATTCCAGTAGACAAAGTGAAAGTTCTTCTTCAAGAGCGGATCAAAGATGGTAACATAAACATGCCTTATGTGCCAAGACCCATAATTGCTGAGGAAAAAGTTAACCAAAGGTATTGTGATTTTCATAGAAGGGTAGGCCATCTTATTGAGGAGTGTAGAAACCTTCATAAAATATTTCATCAGAGGGTACAGGCTAAGGAGATTGTCATTGGGAATGATTAAGTTTAGAGTAATCCTTTACTGGCTTATCATAATGCAAAAGGGCATGTGAACACTATTAGTTATGCACCGTATGATGACTCCACTCCTCCAAATGCTCAGTTTAAAGATGTACAAGCCGCTAAAATGGTTAGTTCTTCTATTGCAAACTCCCTCATGAAAACACCAAACTTTAGATATTTCTTTGATCAGTTAGGATATTTTGAGAAATCCAGAAAGAAAGCATCTTTGTCACTAATAAAGATTGCTGATGGATAATATAGAGAGTGTAATTTAGTAGGAAAGCCTATAGGGAAAATGTCTGCTGGATATGAAAATGCAATAGTGTTTACAAAGGCAGACATGTGCATGCCACACCCCTACCATAATAAGCCTCTTTATGTGAAGAGTAGTATAAATGGATATCTTACTAAACAAACCTTTATTGATGATGGATCATCTGTGAATCTTATGCCTTTGTTTACCTTGACCGCAGTGAAGATAGATATCAAGAGCTTGCAGCATCCTATAACCATTAGTTTGTTCGATAGCAAGTAACGGTGAATTTTAAAATGGGGCTTGTTCAAGATCAAACCTGCTTCCATGTAATTGATGCAGGTGTGGCCTACCATGTCCTCATAGGGAGGAAGTTTCTACACACTCATAATGTCATTTCTTCTTCATATCATCAGTGTATTAAAGGTTATTAGAAGGGGGAAGAAATTTTTATTTCTACCACTAAGGCACCTTTTGAATGAAATAAGATAATTACATAGAGGCTTCTTTTTTTTAAAGATGTAGCAGAAGAGAGGGAGACTGCTATTACTAAACCTATTAGGGTTTCACTTCCAAAGTGTGAAGAGTATAAGAGGAAGAAAAATGATGAAGGTAGGAAGAAGAAAAAATATCAGGGAGGAAAAAAAGCGTGGTAATAAAAGTACAGGTAAAGAAATGAAAAAAAAAAGTATAAGATACTAAAGTCAGCTTATACATATGTAAGGATGGAAAGACGGTGTATTACTTATGATGAGGCATTGAGTCAGGAGGAAAACCTTCTTCTGACTCCATACCATGGGAATCATCTAATCAATGACCTTCTTATTCCCAAGTGTAACCTGTATATGAAAAGATGTAAAAGATAGTGCAAGCACTAGGACAGCTGCAAGATCAACCGAAGTCGCAAGGTGATGAGTTAGAATAGATCAATATGGCAAGGGAAAGAGAACCAATAAGACCTCTCTTCATAAGCAAGAATCTTTCAGAAGAACAAAAGACTTCATTAGTTTAATTTTTACAAGAGTATAGAGATGTATTTGCTTGGACTTATGAAGAAATGCCAAGGTTGGATGAGAGCCTTATTACTCATGAATTATATATATGTCCTGGGAGTAAACCTATTAAGCAACAAGCCAGGGTGTTCCAGCATGAAATCAAGATTTAGACTAAGGAAGAGATAAATAAATTGCTTAAGGTAGGTTTCATCAATACTATACATCATCCTATTTGGCTAGTAAATGTTTTGCCAATAAAGAAGAAGAATAGGATAATTAGGGTGTGTGTTGATTTTAGAGATCTAAACAAGTCGTGTCCTAAGGATGATTTTCCTCTCCCAAACATTGACACTCTGGTTGATACTATAGCTGGTCATGAAATGTTTTTATTTATGGATGGGTTCAGCAGATATAATCAAATTAAGATGGCTCCAAGTGACACAGAGAAGATAGCTTTCAGAACTTCGTTTGGCAACTTTTATTATACTGTTACGCCATTTGGATTAAAGAATGCGAGGGCAATTTATCAACGTGCTATGATAGCAATTTTTCATGATATGATGCATGACTACATGGAAGATTATGTGGTTGACATTATGGTGAAGTCTAAGAGAGCCTTCAGCCACTTAGAAGACTTGAGAAGGGTGCTTGATAGATGTATAAAAAACAAGCTTTGTATTAATCTTTTGAAGTGTGCTTTTGGTGTCACTGCTAGAAAGTTCTTGGGTTTTATGGTGCACAGAAAAGTTATGGATGTTGACCCAGCAAAAATAAAAGCTATTCAGTCTATGCCTTCTCTAGTAAATCATGAACAACTTAAGAGTCTATTGGGAAAGGTTTCATACATAAGGACGCCTATTCTAGCTTTGGGAGAAATAATCACACCTTTCCAAAGCTTGTTAAAGAAAAGAGTTCTTTTTATGTGGGGTGAAAAACAACAGAAAGCTTTTAGGAAGATCAAGCAAATCCCAAGTTCTCTAATGATGATGATGATGTCAGTCAATTGTCAACCGATGATGTTGTAGCTCAGTTCTACTCCCAACTCTATAGTTACTTTTTTGTTATAAGAAGTTAATAGGAAAGAGTGACTTGTGTACTACTTGAGTAGATGCTTACATGGTAGTGAGTTAAATTATCCACCAATGGAGAAATATTGTCTTGCTTTGGTGTTTGCTACTTAGAAACTCCGTCATTACTTCTTAGCTCATGAACTCGTTATGGTGACTAAGTCTGATCCTATTAAGTATTTACTCTCCAAGCTAGCTCTATTAGGGAGGATAGTAAAGTAGTTTTTATTGTTGAGCGGGTTTGATATATCATTTTCCCAACCAAAAGCCATAAAGTCTTAAGCATTATCAGATTTGTTAGCTTATTTCCCATCTTAACATGATGACGTTATACCAGATTCTCTTCTTGGTAAATTGCATGAAGAAGTATGCTTTGTGGATGTAAAAGAAAGTGAATAAAGTTTATTTTTTGATGGCTCTTCAACTAGTCATGGAAGAGATGCTGGCATAGTTTTGATACCTCCTGGTAGAGCAGTCAATTCCTTGATGGAGAGCTCTGAGTTAACCTCCTCTTCTTCAAGTAAAAGTGACATCTTCTGGGATGATGAGTCAAATAGAGAATAATACTCCTTAATTTTTGGTCTAGAGTTAAACTCCTTAAAATTAGCTAGAGAACAAATCTCCTTGGCATTTAAGTTGCATTTTCCTTCCACCTATAATCTAGCAAAGTATGAAGCACTTATTTTAGGGTTGTTTGCAGCAACTATTATTGGGATTGATAACCTGTGCATCTATGGAGATTCTACTCTCATTATCAAGCAAGCTAACAGTGAGTTTGCTTTGAAGGAATCTATATTAGCTTTTTATAGAACTCTTGTTCAAGCTTTGTGGAAGAAGTTTCATACTATTAGATGTGAGCATAATCCTAGAGCCATAAACAAGTATGCTGATGCACTTACTACTTTATCTGCCAAAATTCATATTTCGAAGGAAAAATAGAACAATCGCTATGTCAGTGTTTATTAGAAATTTACCTTGCCCCATTAGTGAGTTACCTCAGCACCCAGACTATAATGGTAATGAAGATTGGTGAGTACCATTCATCAATAAATTGCTTAAGCCTACTTCTACTAGTATTACAAGTCTGAAGCATTTTGTTTTAATTCTTGGTGTACTGTATCATAGAGATGTTAGTGGATTAATAGCAATGTGCATTTCCAAAGTGAGGTGAATGAACGGTTGAAAGTAGCTTATGAACAGTGGTGTAAGGAAGAAGGCCCATCATTACATCATCTACTACAAAGAGTAGGTTACTTCTGGCTAACCATGGCTAAGGATGCTTTGTAATTGCAAAAGTCTTATAAGAGATGTTATGAACCACCAGATGAACATGAATGTCATTTTGTCGAAAGCGTTGGAGATTGGCGTAAGCCTTATATTGAATATCTTAGAAATGGTGTTCTTTCAACTAATTGATAAGATGCTAGACAACTTAAACAGAGAGCTCAACATTTTTTTCTAAATAGGAATAACTTATTTTGAGTTTTATTTTTTGGAAAACCTCTAAAGTGTGTCTCTCTAATTGAAGTGAGCTTATTACTAGATGAAGTGCAGTTAGGAGTAGTGGAGAGCATGAAAGGAGTAGGAAATTGTATGAGAAGCTCTTAGACATGGGTTATTATTGACCAACAATGGAAGCTGATATTACACATCACACAAGGAAGTATTATCTATGCCAGATCTTCAGTAATGTCATACATGCTCCAGCAGTAGAACTCCACAGCATTACCACTCATTGGCCTTTCCACACTTAGGCATTTGATCTAATTGGGCCTATTAATGCTTCTTCTAAGAGGTATACTAAGATATTGGCAACGACAGAATGTTTTACGAAATGGGTAGAGGCTATCCCTTTGAAGAAAGCAACAGGTCTTACAATAGCTAATTTCATCAAGGAAAATATTAAATACCATAAAAAATTTTGTTAGATAATGGAATGCCTTTCGTTAACAGTAGTGTAAAGGAATTATTAGCTTTGTATGATGTAAATCATGTTAACTCAACCCCTTACTACCCGAAAGGTAATGGCTAAGCGGAAGCTACTAATAAAACATTGCTTAAGGTGTTAAGCAAGATGGTGCATGAAGATCCAAAGATGTAGGGAGATACACTGCTAGTGGCTCTATGGGCTTACAGGACTTCCAATCATGAACCTACGAAGGCAACATCTTTTTCACTTGTTTATGGAATAGAAGCTGTACTTCCTGCAGAGATACTAGTTCCACTTGCAAGGTTAGTGCTAGATGCGAAACTTGATAATGATGGCATGTGAATGTTAGAGTTAAAAGCTTTCGAGGAAAGATGAGATAGAGCAAAGAAGAATATCACAATGTATCAAAGGAGATTAAATAGAGCTTATGATAAGCTAGTGAGAAAGAAAAATTTTAAAAAAGGTGAACTAGTCCTTTATGCTACTGAACGCATCAGAAAAAGAACCCAAGCTCCTAAGTTTACTCCAAAATGCGAAAGACCTTATATCGTACATGAAGTGAATGAGAGTGGTTATTGTAAGAGATCAATTCGAAGAACAATGCCATTACTGTACCTGCTAACCTTCAATATGTCAAGAAATTCCATGTATGGATTCTAAACTTTATCTTTAATTCATTGTGCTTATTTTTGTGAATGCAAGTTAATGTCATGTAGTACTTATCTATTATTGTCAATTAACTATTATGCTCACTTATAAAGAAAAGATGAATTTCATGTCAGTCGTAGCTCTATCGCTTACATTTTGGCTATATTCTATTGACTTTGTCATAGCACAGCTTTAACGCTTATATATTCTATTAACTTTGTCATAGCGCAACTTTAACGCTTACATTGA
The DNA here is from genome assembly GCA_038381775.1 of Adansonia rubrostipa. Taxonomy (NCBI): domain Eukaryota; kingdom Viridiplantae; phylum Streptophyta; class Magnoliopsida; order Malvales; family Malvaceae; genus Adansonia; species Adansonia rubrostipa. The sequence goes on from JBBYHM010050223.1 coordinate 33,399, forward strand.
CTATAACATTAACAACAAACTAGCCATAAGTTTATGCTTAAATTTTAGCTGTAATGTGAGAATTTCCCTCTGGCCATAGCTATAATTACCCATAGATTGGCCTAAGTCATTTATTTTTTTTAAAAAAAGGTTGAATAATCTGTTTTGTTTTAGGTTAAGATTCAATCTCTCTAACGAAAACAGATAGTTCCCTTTGGCTACGGCTATAATTACTCATACATTAGCCTGAGTCATTTATTCAAAAAAAAGAAATAGGTCTTATAATTTACTTCATTTAAGGTTGAAATACATTATCCCTAATAAAAGTAAATAGTTTCCTTTGGCCGCAGCTGTAATCACTCATATCTTGGTCACAATTGCTTACTTAAAAGGGTTAAATAATTTGCTTTGTGTGAGGTTGAGATTTAATCTCCCAAATGAAAGTGGACGGTTCCCCTTGGCTGCACATTTAAAGCTTATTTTTAAACGTTGAATAGTTTACTTCATTTAAGGTTAAGATTTAATCTCTTTAATGAAAGTAGATGGTTTCCTTTAGCCGTGTGACTTTAAAAAAATTAGTAGAGAGTATGACGCTCACTTAATTTTATCATGGATATAAAAAAGAAAAAAATATTACCATTAATTATTAAATAAAAAAGTTCCAATACAATTCAATTCAAAAACTAATAAATAAATAAATAGAAAATACATTGAAACTAAACAAGCTTATTCTATTATGTTGTCCCATGGGGAAGAACTAAAACTACAAAGATTATTGATAATTTCTAGTTATTTTTGCAACTCTAACTGCTCATGCTGATATGTCTCTAGCTCTTGCTTAAGTGAGGTAAGCTTCCTGTTAACTTCACCTAGGTAGATCTCCACTTGGGTTTCATCTACCTGCATGCTAAGAATAGTTCTAGCCTTGGACATGCAAGAAGCAAGGCACTCTAGTCTAAACCCAACCTTGGTGGTGTCATCCATAAGTGTCAACATCTTTTGCAATTTTGTTGTAGAAATATCTAACCATGAAGCATAAGCAATTATTAAAGCATCACCTAAGTATTGTAGTGCACTCAAAACAAATTTTTTGGACTGCAGGATGCAAGTACTCCAGAACTCACCCTCTTTTTTATAAATGCCTTCCAAGTACTTCTGATGTCGAGAGGCAATAAGGAAACCATGAAAATCTACCTTGGAAATACCAAAAGAGATAGTGGTTCCAAAAGTCTGAGAGAAAGGTGAAACAAAAGTATTTGGTCTAAAAGCACTTGTTACAAAATGAGTGTTTATTCCAAAAGCATTGCCTCCAAAAGTAGAATCCACTACAAAAGTATCTACTCCAAAAGTAGTCCCAACAGTCATGCAAAAAGTACTAGGAACTAGATTGGAATTTCTAGCTCCTAGTGCTGGGGAGGAAAAAGTAGGAAGAGTAACTAGTGCAGTACCAGAAACTTCAATATCACCTATACCATCTTAAATAGTGTTTTTGATATATTGCCTTTCCTGACACTGAGTAGTCTCTATACAATTTATTGTTTGGCATGGTGAACAAAGAAGATTATCCATCTTAGCGATATCAGAAGTATAACATCAATTTGGGTATCCCTTAATCTAGAAGAAGTCACATCGATTGCTTGCTCAGAATTACCTGATGTCTCGAGGTGCACATCATCATGTGGCTCTATTCTATCCTAATCACTATCAGTGCTGACCTATTCCCTTGTCTTATTCACTTGAAGATCACTAGCTTCAAAGGTATTTGATACATCCTACAAGAAATGTAAGTAAGAAAGTGATGAGGTGAAAAGTGAAGTATATATATATTTATTAAAAAAAGGGTAACCTTACTTCTTGAGATGTCTGAGATGAAATACGACTTTTTTTTTATTGTTGAAGGATTGATGCTGCATCATCATCTTCTTTTTCTTCATTATTAACATTATTGTCAATATTTATAGCTGTACAAGTCTTTCGCTTAGGTTTATCAAGCAAACGCAGGGATAAATCTCAGGTGATAATGTTAGGGGCTCTAAGTTCAGCTTTAAAGTGGGGTAAGGGCCTTACAAAAACCTTCCACCTATCTAGGCATCACACCCCAATAAGCCATCCAACCGGATGAATACATGCCAACTTTATCAAAAGTTGGAACAACTAGAATTTTAATTGCAAGCTCATGTATTAAGCCTTTAAAGAATTGAGACATAATAATGGTAAAGGTCTCATTGAGCTTAGAAGGTGGAGGAGGAACTCCTTGATCATACCTAAACTGACGTGCTACCCTCGATATAGGATACATTTTTGCTTAATATGAATCTTTAATAATCCCTAAGCTAGAACTTTCAATCATGTAAGGTAATGCATAACTCTCTACCCATAGACAAGAATTTATTCTCTGTATACATAGAGAATTAGTTAAGTCATAATAATGAGCAAGAGTTTTATACCCATTGAGTGGTTTAACATATGGCTTGGGGTTAAATTCATCCGCTATATCCATCACTTCAAGAATACATCTCTTTTGTGATCTAGCAAGCCATGCCCAGGCTCTATAGTCACTTCTTTGAACAACCACTGTGTTAGACATCCCAGATGAGTTATATATAGTAGGTTTGGGAGCACAAAAATTGAATCTTTCCTATAGACACAACTAAATAAAAGTAGCATTCACATAAGTTAAGACTCTATGTTGTCCGGCTGAAGCCAGGGTTTTGGATTGGTACAAGTTTAGGCATTTATACAAGGAACCTAAGTAATACGGAGCAAGAGGAAAGCTTAATCCCTTGGGAATCTTGATAGTTCGAGGAATTAAAGTAGGAGAAATTCCATTATCCAGACAACTTGCTAAGACATGTCAAGCCAACAACATAGTTAACAATGCTTCTAGTTCAAACTCATGATCTAGATAAGTAAGACTTGTACCTTCATCTTTTTTAGAATTGTACTTACAAAAAAAAAAGACTTATCCAATTAAAAAATCATGCAACCTTAGAATTGTTGCTTTGACTTTGAAGTAACCTACAATAGAAGTTACAAGTATTTTTCTCTTCTAAAGTAAGCTAGATGCAAGAAATGTCATACTTTCCATAACAAGAAAGCTCAAGTAAGACACAAACATTCTCCAGAGTAAACATGAATTCACCTCAAGTCATAATCATGGTATGAGAAAAGGTACTTCACCTAGTAAGAATAGCACGCCATACATCCAATTTCTTCTTTTTTCTTACTTGGAGAAGTTTTGAGCTAATTTTTATGGCATCAAATACTCTAGCCTCCTTAAGTATAGTAGCATTAGCAGGTTTTGCCAAGACTTTGTCTACACATTCATCCTAACCTTCAACTGGCAGGGTATTAGCAAGCTTAGTGCTCGAAAGTGGAAACTGCCCTTGCTCAAATCTGAACTTCAACACAGAATTACCTGGGATGTATACTCTATCACGTGCTTTAGAGGTAATGTATTGAAACCTATACACAGCCGGTGCAGGAAGATGTCGACCATACTGCTTTTCATCCACGCATCCCCAAAAATGATTAGCACCATCAGCTTTGATGATTGAATCATCCTAATTCTCAAGGATTGAGGGAATTGTACCATCCTTACTTGCTCTAAGTGTGATCTTCTTGGTGGGAGTTTTGCTAGCAAACTGTTTTCTTTTCTTTGGAACTGGACGAGCATCTATAGCGGGTTGTCCACAACTTGGCCTATGCAAGTTCATTGTCTTCACCATGGTAAGAATGGAAGTTCTTAAAAAAAAAAAACTTGAGTAAGTATTTTTATAATTACATCAATAAAAAAATTTTCATATTCATTAAAAAAACCTTTCATGATCAAATACATATATTTATTTTATTTTATTTATAAAAAAAGGGTTGAGTAAGTTTTTATAATTGCATTAATAAAAAAATTAATTAATTATGATTATATATATAAACTTATTTTTTTTAAGAAAAATAAGCATACTGCTTATTAAATCATATTATTAACTGTTTTTATTTCTTAGTATTAAAAAATTAAATAAAAAAATACTTTTAATCTTCCATATTTATTCTATTATTATCATTCAAGAAATCATCATCCTTAATTTATGAAAAAAAAAAAAACCTGTTTTAAGCAACAACAGCTGTTGTTTGTGTCGAAGTAACAGCAGCCACTGCTTGCTTTAATTATATATACATATAATATTTTTTAAAAAATAACATCTTAAAAAAAAAGGAGTTGGAAGCAGTGGCTGTTGCTTTGAAACAGCTGCGCCTGCTACTTGCATCACATAAGCAGCAGCATGCTGCTGCTTTAGAGAAAGCAGCGCCTGCTACTTTATATCAGTTAAAAAAAAGATTTTCATAATAAAAAAAACTTACTTTTCTTTAAAGAAGTTTTGAAAGCTGAGAATCGAAATTTTTTTCACTGTAATAGAATTATTGAGAATTGTGAAAAAATTAACTAGCTCTTATATTTATAGATGATATTTAGAGTCTCTTTGTACAATTTAAACTCTACAACTCTATTTTATCTTTTATTTTATTAAAAAAAGTTCTCATCTTTTATATATAAATTTTCTATTGTTACTTACTAAAAATATATATAATAATAAAATAAAAATTAATTAAAAAATAATGATAAAAAATTCTTTTATATAAAAAAAACGTAAGTTATATATATGTGTAATATATGCTTATCATATTTGACAAATTTTAGTCACATTTTTCAAATAAAAAAAGTTTTATGGCATGTCATTCATACATAGGAAAAGTTGCAAGGTTTCTTTGGCTGGATTGTTAAGCTTTTGAATAATACCTGTGTTATTTGTTGTAAAGTAAGTATCTCGTGGATTTTGTCTCGCAGGTAAGACTTCGTGAAATAATGTATTATGGATATCACATCGCTAGTATTATCTTAAGATAAAACATTGTGGATAATAGCTTGTGAGATATTGCCTCACAGATAATAGCTCACAGGATATTATCCCATGGATAATGACTAATACAAGTTGGCATGCTTTGACTACAAATAAAAAACATTTTTTTTCTTTTCTTCTTTTCTTCTACTTCTAGCAATGTCCCATCATCTATCATGCACTTATTGTTGATGTACTTTGACAAACTATTTATTTGATTTTAGCCTTTTATTTCTTTTAAACTACCATTCATCAAGTAATACATCACCATATATTTATTCATTTATTTTTATGTGCATACTTTAGGACATACAATTTTTTTAAAAAAAAATCAATCAAATTATTTATTCACCATAAAATAAAATAAATTATCCTCAATAGTCATAAAATGCCATATATATATTCATATTATTTTAATATTCATTCAACATTCATATCCATGTAATTGTTCATCAAGTTATTATTATTCTTATTATTATTATTAGTATTATTCTTATTAATCAATCATTTTCTTTATATTAATTACTTTATGTTTCCATCTTTTAAATATATTGAGTTGAACAAAAAATCATTCATATTTTTAATTCAAAATTATAGATATTTACTTATATTATTTTAATGCATGAGAATTTTTTCCCTAAAAAAATTCTTATGCAAGAGGCAAAATGTAGATGACTATTTTTGGTCGATAATATATGGCACAGGTATTTGAGAATAGGTACTTTGGAATAGATATCTTGGCATAGGTATTCTAGCAAAGGTACTTTAGAATAGGTAGTTTGACACAGGTATCTTTGTATAAGTATTTTTGCATAGGTACTTTGTAGAGCTACTGGGGTACAATGCTCTTTGGCAGTAACATTATCTAGCACGGCAAGTTCTACGTAATAAAGATCGTGGAGTTAACCCTGAAAGGTTGGCAGGATTTTTGGCTTTTCTCCATGTTTGGGTTGTCTTGGAGAGTGTGGCTTAGAGGCTCAAATATGAAAATTGTTAAGTAGTACATTTCTAAACTTGCTGTCACGTAACCAATGTTCGCTCTATGTTACTAGAACACCCTAAAGGAGTAACTCCTCATAATTTTCTCAACCCGCTACTTTTGCAACTTATGCTTCAACCCATTACTTTTGTAACTTCCATTTTAACCCATTACTCTTGTAATTTATCTCGGAGAGGTTACAGGGATTCCAAAGTTTCATTTAGAGATCTTTTGGCATTTTTTGGACAAACTGATAGTTTTAAGGAATTCTCTATAATTTTTTTCTCTGAAGTCCTATAACCATTGTAACATTCACCATTCTCAGCCATTTACAACCTTCATCGTCACTACTTATCACTGTGCTTGTCTCTTAGGGTTTGTTCTAATCTTCCTCTCCACCATCTCTTTATTATATCTTATTTTATTGGTTTGCAACATTTTCTCGTCCATTCAAAAAGAACCTGTTATAGATTACATAGAGTTTGAGCTTCACCTTTAAAAGAATCATCAATACAAGGGTGACCAGCCACGATAGAGCATAAACCTGAAAGCACAATAGAAACATAAACACTATTACTATTGCAAATTAACAGCCCCAAGCTCAAGATCGTCTTTGCCAAATGGCATAAGAACAGACCACCTATGCTACCATGGTAATTCATCATTTAGCATGTGCTGGTATGGATCCTTAAGAAAGCACTATGATGTAAACTCTTAGATCTTTTTTTCATTATTTCTACAAGTTTGTATGTTAAATTAATCAAAGAGAATGCAGTAAAGGTTGAATTTCAAAAAATGGCTTTTGACCTTGAAGTTTAGATTAATGTTTCCCTATTATGCTAGAATGTGAAGTTAAGCAGTACTGAAAGCAAAAGATGTTAAGAGGCCAATAAAGAAGACCATATGTTAATGCTCACCATGATGCTCTACTGTATGCCTTCTCTGCTTTTCTTGGTCATGTTTAATTGATACACAATTCCATACTGGTAAAGAAAGAAGTGCTGAGAAAAATAATATCCAGCAAACCTCCCATAAACCTAGTGTGCTATAAGTGCTCCTCTTATTTTTCCCATCATGATTCCTAGCTCTTATTTGACGAAACCCAATACCACCTATGCTGTTAATCCATTTTGCCCAATCATCCCAATCTTTCTACAATCTTTTGCCATTCAAATCCTACTAGGTTCATAAGGAAAGGAGCAAACAACCAAGATATAACCAAAAACCACATTGAAAATGAGACAAATATATAAGATATAGAATCTTTTGCAGCAGAACTATGCATCCTGTAGCATATAAGTTTACAAAGTGGCTCATAGAGTATGTTCGATGGTTCTCTGCAAATTTCTCATGCCAAACCATAAAACTACACTGTGTTGCTTTGTATTTTGGCACTCCATGCAGGATAGAGCGCTTAAAGTAAAGGACCCTTGTTCCAAGAGAGAAAGTGAAGAACACAGAAGCCAACTGAAGCTACATGATATGATGTCACCTAATGCAGTTCTAAATCCTTTCTCCAATCCAATTTCCATGACCATGGGTAGGGCAGTCAAAAGGCCTAAACAAAATACTATGAAGCCATGGCTGCCTTCAGAGGATTATCTCTATTAGGTGAAGTAAACTTAACTATTGCCTGCACCAAACCACTTAATGACAAATAGAATCTTCCATACAAGAAAATGTAGACTATTGATAAGTGCTTAATTTTATATAAATTATTTTTTTATTTTAATCTTTTCTAGTTATCTTTTAATGATTATCATAAGCATTTATTTTTTTATTTTACAAGATTTAATTAGATGAAAAATACAAAAAAAAAGAAAAAATTGGCTAAGTTAGGGAATTTGTGTGAGTTTTGAATTCTAATGAGTTGATCTTGACGAACTTTGATCATACTAAGAAAAGTTGGAAGATAAAGTTCTACTTGCGTTAAGAGTTTGAAAGTTGGAATAATTACCTTTGAAGATTATATTTATCTCTTGGATAAATGAAGAAAATCATCCCACAAATCCAACTCTATGGCTACATTTAGAAAGAAGATTGCACATAACCTCTTAAGAGATAAAGATAAAGATTAGGATTGATTTTTTATTTTTATTTTGATAAATTAATGTAATTATCTTTATCCCTAGCTTTAGTTGAATTCTTTCCTTATAAATAGAGAGGGGTTGAATAATTTTGATGATATCATTCTTATTCTTCCTCTCTATTTTCTTCATTGTTTTCTAAACTATGCCTTTTTAAGTTTTTTATTTGGTAGTAAAAAGATTTGCAATATTATTCATCATGAGAAATAAATGAATTTATTTTCAAAGTCATTTTTTTTACAAATATCTTATGTTTTTTTATTTAAATGTCATGTTATATGATTTCAACTTCTAGGATGCATACTAGTAGTTTTCTCATATTTAATCTAAAGCTAGTTTAATTAATACAATACGTAATAGTTTGATTAGTTTTACATAAGTAGCAAATAACTTTAATGAGAATGGTCAAGTTTTCATTTTAAAAGTTATGAAAAATACAAGTCTTTCTTAAATAAAATCAGCTTTTGATTTTGTTAGATTGAATCAGTTAAACTTTCTTAGTTTTTAAAGCTATCTTTTAATTATATTCTAAAGCTTCTTTTAGGGTATTTAAATGATAAGGGTTAATCATAGTGCTTAACTTGGTTAGTTAGAAAGTAAGAGAAAGTAAGGAAGTCAATACATGCTTGATTCTATGGCTGATTTATTTGTTTAAAAAATATGCATAAGAGTTTTCAATGATTGATAATAATATAATAGTAAGCAATATCGATTTACTATCAAAGTCTTTTCATTATTGATTTTTATTAAATTATTTTTAAGGTTTTTTTATTTTGTTTTAAATCAAAAATAATTTAAACCTTATTCACTTTTACTAATTAGATTCTACTATTTTTCCTATCACATCGTTTTTTTTTCTATTCTCAAAATCGGTTTTGAAGTTCTAAGGTCCATGTGGGATACGATCTCTACTTTCCTATACTACAAATCTAAATATCAAGCTAAAGGACGTGAGCAATATAACAAGTAGCACTGACAACTACCAAGTTTTTGGCATCGTTGCCAGGGACCTATTAGTTAAGTATAATTTTGATTTTGTTATTTCTTTTTATTAGATTTTATTTGTTTATTCATTTTACAGGTATATGTCCTTTGAAGACACAAGGCTTCATAGGATAAGGCAATTCATTCAAGAAATTGAATCCTCCCCAAGCTTCAAAGCATTAGAAGCAATTTCACAAGAATCTTCGGTTTCTACATCTTCTCTAAATCAATCACCTCCAAGGACACCATCCATCAACTCTTCGACTTCCTCGAGTGCATCAAGAGAAGAAATCATGGCCCTTGAATAGAATGTAGAGGAGTGCACACTAAAGAAGCTTGTTGCACCAAATATCATAGCTCAACCTCTTTGCATTAATTTTCCTAATTTACAATAACTGTTTGAACTTAAATCTGGTTTTATTCGCTTACTACCTATCTTTCGTGGTCTTGTAGGGGAAGATCCAAATAAGCACCTTAAGGAGTTTGATATGATCTGTTCAGGCATGAAACCACCAGGGGTGATAGAAGATCAGATAAAGTTAAGGGCTTTCCCATTCTCCTTAGGAGATTTGGCGGAATATTGGCTCTACTACCTTTTTTCTGGATCAGTGACTACTTGGGATGAAATGGCAAGGCTCTTTCTTGAGAAGTATTTTCCAGCCTTCAAAGTCGCGAGCATTAGAAATGAGATTTTCGGAGTAAGACACAATCAAGGGGAGACATTGTAGAGTATTGGGAAAGATTCAAAAGGTTGTGTGCAAGCTACCCTCAACATAAGATCTCGAAGCAACTTTTGATCCAATACTTCTACAAAGGCTTACTTCCCATGGAAAAAAGCATGATTGATGCAGCCTCTAGAGGTGCATTGGTCGATAAAACACCCAATGAAGCAAGAGCCTTCATCTCTAACATGGTAGCCAACACTCAACAATTTGGCACAAGGACTAATAATTTCGCAAGGAATGTTAATGAGGTGAGTACACAATCCTTGCAAAATCAAATTTTTGATCTTACTTCACTTGTGCGTCAAATTACTGTAGGAAACATGCAAGTAAAAGTATGCAAAATTTGTTCAACCCATGGACACATGACTGATATGTGTCCCACCCTCCAAGAGGACTACTCAGAGAATATCAATGAAATTGATGGATTCCTTGGATGGAGAGACGTCCATAAAGGAAATATGATCCATTCTCTAACACCTATGACCCTGGATAGAGAGATCATCCCAACTTTAGTTATAGGAATCAATGAGGCAAAAATTTTAGCTTTCAACAAGGAAAGCTATTAACCTCTCAATATCAACCTTGAACATAAGATTCTAGGGAATCAGGTAACTCTCTTGAGGATATTGTAAAAATGCTTACAACTAATGAAGTTAAATTTCAACAGGAAAATAAATCAAGATTTATCAATTTGGAGAGATAAATAGGCTAAATTGTAACATCTTTAAGTAAGTTGGGAAGCCAAGGTTCGAGAATGTTACCTTTCCAAATAGTAATTTATCCAAAGGAGGGAGTTAATACCATAACTCTCACTTACACAAGAAAAAGAAAAGAAATTGACCAACTAGATGCAAGCAAGGCCGAATTGGAACATGAAAAAGTTATGGAACCCGAGACACTTCCATAAACCAAGACTGACAAGGTAGTACCTAACTCTGTCAATTCTGGTTTTAAAATTTTACCCCATTTTCCTGGTCGTTTTGCTAGATCTAAAAGGGAAGAGTTGGAGAAAGACATACTAGACATCTTTCAGAAGGTTTAAGTGAACATACCTCTCTTGGATGCTATAAAGTAAGTGCCCAAGTACGCTAAATTCCTCAAAGAGATATGTACAACAAAGAGAAGGTATAAGGTTAATAAAAAGGTAAGTTTAGGGGAAAATATGTCTGCAGTGATTCAAAGAAAACTACCTCCCAAGTGTAAGGACCTAGCTTCATTTACTATTCCTTGTAGAATAGGAAATACAAGTTTTGAAAGGGCAATGTGTGATCTGGGGTCATCTATTAATGTCATGCCTAGGTCTATATTTAATAAATTGAACCTTGGAAATTTAAAAGAAACTGGTGTAATCATTCAACTGGTAGATAGGTCAAATGTTTACGCAAATAGTGTGGTGGAGGATATCTTAGTTCAAGTCAATAATTTGGTATTTCCAGCTGATTTTTATATTTTAGACATGAAAGATGAGTTTCCTATTAATTCAACACATTTTTTGTAAGGAAGGCCATTCATAAAATGGCTAAGACTGAGATAGATATTCATAGTGGTATTTTTACGATGGAATTTGATGGTAAGGTCATTAGTTTTAGTATTTTTGATGCCATGAAATATCCAAATAAAGTACATTCTGCTTTTCATATCAATATTATTGATTCCTTGTTAAGATATTATTAATTTTGGTGGAGATGATGAGTTTCAAGTAGCCAACAACTGAGGATTAGAGAAGGACAATTTTGAAAAAATTACGCAAAAGGCTACTTTGGAAAATGATACCAGGACTATACATTCTTTAACTTCTCTTTCTAAAAAGTTCAATGTTTCATTTATAGAATTGCCTATTACTTATAACAAACTTTTACCTTCTATTTTGCAGGCACCAAAAGTGGAATTAAAGCAACTGCTTGAGCAATTGAAGTATGCATTCTTGGGGGAGGGAGAAACTTTGTCGATGATCATAGCTAAGGACCTAACTTCGTTATAAGAGGAAAGGTTGATAAGAGTTTTAAAAGAACGCAAGTCAGCAATTGGATGGACTATTGCTGACATCAAAAGAATCAGCTCTTCAACTTGTATGCATCGAATCTTATTAGAGGAAAGCGCAAAACCGAGTAGAGAGGCTCAAAGAAGACTAAACCCACTCATAAAGGAAGTGGTGATGAAAGAGATCTTAAAGCTACTTGATGCAGGGGTGATCTATCCAATATCGGATAGTAAATGAGTAAGTCCTATACATGTAGTGCCAAAGAAAAGTGGGATAACAGTGGTTACAAATCAAGACAATGAGTTAATCCCTACCCACGTTCAAAATGGTTAGAGAGTTTGTGTGGATTATAGGAAACTAAATGTAGCTACTAGGAAGGACCACTTCCTATGACCATTTATTGATCATATGCTAAAAAGATTGGCAAGTAAATCACATTATTGTTTTCTTGATGGATATTTTGGTTATAACCAAATTATGATTGTAGCGAAAGATCAAGAGAAAACAACTTTCACTTACCCCTTCGGCACATTTGCATATAGACGTATGCCATTTGATTTATGCAATACACCAGCCACGTTTCAAAGGTGTATGATAAGCATATTTTCTGATTACATTGAAAGAATAATTGAATTGTTTATGGATGATTTTACAGTATATGCAAATTCTTTTGATGCATGCTTAGAAAACCTTAAACTTATGCTAGACAGATGTATAGAAACTAATCTGGTTTTAATATATGAAAAATGCCATTTTATGGTACAAAAGGGAATAGTTTTAGGGCATCTTGTATCTTCTAGAGGAATTGAAGTTGATGAGGCTAAGATAAAGATTATTCAATCATTGCCTTACCTAAAAAATGTGCGAGAAGTTCATGCTTTTCTTGGACATGCAGGTTTTTATCGTAGGTTTATCAAAGATTTCTCGAAGATAGCTTCACCCTTATGCAAATTACTAGCAAAAGATGTGGAGTTCATGTTTGATGATGCTTGTAAAGTAGCTTTTGATAAGCTAAAAGAGTTGTTAACTTCAGCCCCCATTATCCAGCCCCCTGATTGAAACCTACCTTTCGAGATAATGTGTGACGCAAGCAATCATGCCTTGGGTGCAGTGCTAGGGCAACGAGTTGGAAAAGCCCTACATGTCATTTATTATGCCTCAAGAACTTTGGATAGTGCTCAATGCAGCTATACTACTACGAAAAAAGAACTCTTCTTTATTGTTTTTGTTTTAGAAAATTTTTTATCTTATTTGCTTGGAACCAAAGTAATTGTGTATTCTGACCATGCAGTTATCAAATACTTTTTGTCCAAGAAGAAAGCCAAGCCAAGATTTATCAAATGGATTCTTTTGCTGTAAGAATTTGACTTAGAGATCAAGGACAAGAAAGGAGCTGAAAATGTGGTAGCCGATCACCTTAGTAGATTGGAGTGCAAAGAAGATTCATTACCATTAGATGACTTATTTCCAAATGAGAAACTTTTTGCCATGGAGAATGTTACACCATGGTATGCTGACATTGTCAACTTCTTGGTAACTAAATCATTACCAATTGATCTATCTAAAGCTCAAAGAGAAAAGATAAAAAGTGATGCCAAGTACTACATTTGGGATGAACCATATCTATGGAAGCAATGTTCTGATCAGGTAATGAGAAGGTGCATGCCTGAAACTGAGTTTTAATCTATTCTAACTTTTTATCATACTTATGCATGTGGAGGGCATTTTGGGTCTAAAAGAACAGCTCATACAGTTTTAAAATGTGGTTTCTTTTAGCCAACTTTATTTCATGATGCTTTCAAGTTTTGTAAAACATGTAAACAATGCCAAAGAGTAGGTAATTTAACTCATAGACATTAAATGCCATAAACGCCTATTCTAGTATGTGAAATGTTTTATATGTAGGACATAGATTTTATGGGTCCATTTTCTTATTTTTTTGGTAACATTTACATATTACTTACGGTTGATTATGTCTCAAAGTGGGTGGAAGCAATAGCAACCAAGACTGATGATTCTAACGTTGCTGCAGGTTTATTAAAACTAAAATTTTTAACAGGTTTGGAATACCAAAAGCTCTTATCAGTGATAGGGGAATTCATTTTTGCAGCCGCATGATTGAATCGTTATTAAATAAGTATCATGTTACACATAAAGTGTCCACCGCATATCATCCTCAAACAAGTAGACAAGTCGAGGTTTCTAATAGGGAGATAAAGTCCATTCTTGAAAAGATGGTTAACCCAAATAAGAAGGATTGGAGTCTTAGATTGAATGAAGCTTTATGGGCTTATCGAACTGCTTATAAAACACTAATAGGGATGTTTCCCTATAGGTTAGTATTTGGTAAGCCATGTCATCTACCGGTGGAATTAGAGCATAAGGCTTTTTGGGCAGTAAAATAATGTAATCTTGATTTGGATGAGGCTGGTTTGCATCGAAAGTTACAAATACAAGAGTTATAAGAGATTAGGAATGATGCCTATGAGAATTCATGAATTTACAAGAAGAAAACAAATGCATTTCATGATAGGAAGATTTTGAGAAAAACTTTTGACGTTGGACAAAAGGTTCTACTTTTCCACTCACGGCTTAAGCTCTTTCCAGATAAACTTTGTTCTAAGTGGATAGGTCCTTTTGTTATTACTAATGTATTTCCTTATGGTGCAGTAAACATTAAGAGTTTGGAGACCAACAAAGAATTCAAGGTCAATGGTCATCGATTGAAGCGATACTATGAAGGATTCCAAGAGAAAACGGTGGAGTAAGTTGAGTTGAAAGATCCGGTGTATGTTTCAGATGGAAGAAAGTCGGGCAAATAACGTTAAACAAATGCGCTGCTTGGGAGGCAACCTAAGTTTTGAAAAAAACCAGATTTGATTTCCTTCTCTTTCATTTTCGTTTTATCTTATTCTTCTCTTTCATGTTTGTTTATACATTGGGGATAATGTATGAAATAAGTGTGAGGGGGAGATTAATTGCATATTGTTTTAAATTTAGCATTCTTCATGTTAATTTTTTTTCTTTTCTTTTTTAAAATTAATGTTCTCTTAGGTTATTTTTAAAGTTTGATGAGTTCATGCATGGATTAAATAAGAATATGCTTGAATACTATAAATTTGCAAGCTAACTCTATTTTAGTGTAGATGATAATATTAAATGCTTAGCATGCTAAATCTTGGTTATTATAAGACCTTTGTGAGTTTTGAGCTTAAAAGATTGATTATCTTTGTCAATCTAATTTCTTTGATATGAGTATCAATTCATGTTATTGTAATTCTAGAACTTTCTTTAAATCTCATTAAGATTACATTTGTTTACATGCAAGTATGAAAGTGATGAAGGCACTTAAGATGGAAACAACTTGAACCTAAATCGCCTACCTTGTAATTTATCCCTTAGTGAACCTATTTGAGCCTAATGTTAACTTTTCTTTGTTTAAACCATGTTTGAACCTAAAACTGTAAAACAAATTATTCTACCTATTGTAGAGCATTTAATTAAATGTTTGAATTTTTTTAAGAGAAAAAAACAAAAAGGGTGAATTCTTGAGGCTTGAGTTTGAAAAAGAAAAGTGAAAAAAAAAAAAGAAGTAGTTGGTGTATGAGCTATGGAATCATGTTTGAAAGCTCCATGAAACAAAGAATTAAGTAAAAACTGAGAACAAAGTAAAAAAAAAAAAGCAAAAAAAAAGGTATTCTCATAGATAGAAAAGAAAAAAAAGAAAAAAAAAAGAGTAAATTTGATATTCAAAATGTCTAAAATGAGACTAAGTATGCAGTTTGAATTTTAAAATTTTAAGTTATATTTTTTTATTCAACTTTGTGCTCTACTAGTTTCTTTGTCTTTAATTACTCTTTGTTTATCCATTCTTTGTTGCTACCATTCCTACGCCTTAGCCCCATTACAACCATGTTAAAGACCTTCTGATTTGTGTTAGCATGTATCATAAGTGATGGAAATGAGATGA